>CAUYLG010012006.1:0-46825 GCA_963573385.1 Cacajao melanocephalus
TGAAGCCTGATTCTGTCAGTTCATCGCACTCATTCTCCGTCAGGCCTTGTTCTCTTGCTGATGAGGAGCTGCGATCCCCTGTAGGAGGAGAGACATTCTGATTTCGGGTGTTCTCAGCCTTTTTGCACTGGTTTCTTCCCATTTTTGTGGATTTATCCACCTGTCGTCTTTGTAATTGCGAACTTTCAGATCGGGTCTGAGTGGACGTCCGGCTTGTTGGTGATGAAGTTTTTTCTGTTTCTTAGTTTTCCTTCGGCGGATGCCCCTTCCCCACAGAGCTAGGCCTTCCTGGGTTCAGCTGTGCTTACTGTGAAACTCTCAGTCCTCAGGGCTTCCAATTGCTGTTCTCCTTGTGGGGATGGGACCAGCCGAGCCTGACTCAAAGGGCACTCAGTCCCGTATACTCCGCACTGAGAAGCGCGGTGCCAGGGCGCCAGCAAAACAGCTGCACCGGCCAAAAGAGTCGCACTGGCAACCCGTGTGGCTCCTCCGCTGGGTATCTCCCAGTTTGTGGGCAACAGAAATTCGTCTGAAATTGCAGCGTCCACTCGCTCTCTGCACTTTCACTGGGAGCTACAATCTTGGGCTACTGTTAATCGGCCATCTTGGATCTCTCTCCCTTTTTTTTTTTTTTTTTTTAAATATATAGAGGGTCTCACCCTGTCACCCAGGCTGGAGTGCAGTGGCATGGTTTTGGTTCACTGCAGCCTGGACCTCCTGGGCTCAAGTGATCCTCCCACCTTAGCCTCCTGAGTACCTGGGACTACAGGCATACACCACCACGCCCAGCTAATTTTTGTATTTTTAGTAGAGACGGGGTTTCGCCATGCTGCCCTGGCTGGTCTCCAACTCCTGAGCTCAAGCAATCCTCCTGCCTTGGCCTCCCAAAGTGCTGGAATTACAAGCATGAGCCACCACACCCAGCCTGATTCTCATTCTTCATATAAACTTCTGTATAGTCCTTTTTCAAACCCTCACAGGCATTTAGTACTTTAGCAAGAAAAAGAAAGCATCCAATAAAGGAAGAGGATGAAGAAGAAAACTTGTGCTGGGGGAGAAACAAGGGCAGGGTGGCCCAGGCATGTGGAAGCTTGGAGAAGAGAGAAGGCAAGGCAGACGGGGGAGGCAGCAGGGCTCTAGGGAGCTGGAGGAGTGCACAAAGGTGAGGCTGATTTCCAGAGGCTGGGAGCTTTGGTGGAAGTGAGGGTGTGAGGGGGGTGAGGAGGTGGACTGTGGTTGGCAGTGGGAGGTGGAGGCTGCAGTGAGCTGAGATCTCACCCCTCTACTCTAGCCTGGGTGACACAGCGAGACTGTCTCCAAAAAAAAAAAAAAAGGAAAAGAAAGAAAAGAAAAATTAAATAAAAAGTTTTAAGACTCGCAGCTACATGCCTGGCTCCCAGCAAGCCTCAGGGAAGTCAGGGAAGACTTCTGTGCCCGGGGACAGGAGGCAGGGCTTCCCAGGAGAGCCTGAGAGAGGAAGGCCAAAAATGGCTGCTCCAGAATCCCGGGGGGCCGTTCCACCTTGGCACTGGGCAGAAACCTAACTGCAGGAGGCCGAGGGAGCCTGGAGATGCCTCCAGAATGCAGTTCTGCTCACTCTGGAGTCAGAAAATCCTGAATTAATTTCATTTTTCATTATTTTCCTTTTTTCCTTTTTATTGATGGGGTCTCAACTATGTTGCCCAGGCTGGTCTCCTGGACTCAAGTGATCTGCCTGTCTCAGCCTCCCAAAGGGCTGAAATGATAGGCATGGGCTACGACGCCTGGCCCAGAAAGGCCTGAATTGAAACCCCAGCCCTGCCCTGTCCAGCTGTGTGACTTGAGCACATGTACTTACCTGAGTCTCCATACCCTCATCTGTAAAGGGGGAGAGAATGGGGTTAAGCAGGTGTCAAAGATGAAAAAATATATATATTTTGAGATGGAGTTTCACTCCTGTTGCCCAAGCTGGAGTGTAATGGTGTGATCTCAGCTCATTGCAACCTTTACCTCCCAGGTTCAAGTGATTCTCCTGCCTCAGCCTCCTGAGCAGCTGGGATTACAAGCATGCGCCACCCCATTTGGCTAACTTTTTGTATTTTTAGTAGAAACAGGATTTCACTACATTAGCCAGACTGGTCTTGAACTCCTGACCTCAGGTGAGCTGCCTGCCTCAGCCTCCCAAAGTGCTGGGATTATAGGCGTGAGCCACCGTACCCAGCCAGAAATATTTTAAAAGGTGACAGCGACAGTCCTAGGTGGAATTCCTGTCAAGAAGAGGACAGTGGCCATACCCTCACCCCATCCAATCCACACACAGCCCGACACAGGACAGGAAGCACAGTGTAGAGTTCCTTTATTTGGGGGCAGTGCCCAGGCCAGTTGGTGGGAAGAGGCAGGCACACAACCCAGTGCCAGGCTGAGGGACCCAGCAGGGACGATGGAGGAGATGAGGCAGTTGAGGGATGCTCTCAGCTGTGGGTTCCAGGCCCAGGACAGGAGGAGATGTCAGGCATTGCACACTCAGCCTGCTTGGTGCCCGCAGGAGCCAAAAATTGGTGGCCAGAGTTCTTCCCACCCCCGCCTCCTGCTTGCCCACAACGGGGCCAAGAGGCCAGCCTCCGCATCCTCCTTTCCCCTCAGATGGAGTCCAGGCCCAAGAGAGTCAGATTCTGCAGAGGCCACAGAGGACACTGAGGAAGGTGACCCTACCTCAGCCAGCCAAGGGCTCCCTGCCTCCAGAAAGGAGGCAGCAGAGGAAGAATAAACACTTTAACACAGGCTGCAGCGACCCACCCCACAGCACACACGGCACACAGAGGGTCCCAGGCACAGCTCCCTTCCAGAGCAAATCCAAACTAGACACACAGCCCGGCTCCTGCCCACAGCCACACAAATTTGGGCCGCAGGCTTGCCTGGGCTGGCACCTACTGGTTCTCTTCCCTGCTGGCAGCATGAGGGGAAAAGACATAGGTGGACTCAGCTGGGCTCCTGGTCACCAGCCCAGGCTCAGTCCTGGTCCCAGCCAACACAGGACAGAGAAAGCCTCCCAGCTGGAGGAGAGAGAGGGAGTGTGGCTCATATGGGGGATGCTGTCACCTTCCTGAGGGCTGCCCATGGAGGAGACAGCTCCCTGGGTACTGAAGGGGAACGGTGGGCAGGAGCCAGGAGGTGAGCTGGGACTCAGGTACTTGCTGCTGGCCAGGTACTCACAGTGTTTGGTAGGTGCTGTCCTTGGCCTTGAGAAAGCGCAGCACAAAGAAAGCCACTGCCTGTAGGCTCAACACCAGCACGACGCCTCCGATAAAGCTGGCTCCATCAAATCCAGGGCTGTGGGCCTCAGGGACTGGGGGGCTCCCTGCAAGGGTGAGGCAGTGTAGGGGTCATAGCAGCCACTGTGAACCGGGATCCCAGTCCCACCCCATAACCGGCGCAGGTAACCTGGAGGCCCTGGTCCTCAATATGGGGTCCTTGAACCCTGTGCTCAGAAGTCTAGTCCAGATCCCGCAGGCAGTTGGGAAGTGCCTGGTGGGAGGGACAGTGGTGCGGGAGGGTGAGGCACTGTCCAGCCCTGGTTCTGCTCCTGGCTTGCTTTGTGTTTTTTTTTTTTTTTTTTTGAGACGAGTCTCACTCTTTGCCCAGGCTGGAGTGCAGTGGTGCAATCTCGGCTCACTGCAACCTCCACCTCACAGTTTCAAGTGATTCTCCTACCTCAGCCTCCTGAGTAGCTGGAATTACAGGCAAGTGCCATCACAACCAGCTAATTTTTTTGTATTTTTAGTAGAGACGGGGTATCACCTTGTTGGTCAGGCTGGTCTCGAACTCCTGACCTCATGCTCTACCCACCTCGGCCTCCCAAAGTGCTGGGATTACAGGCGTGAGCTCTGTGGCTTTTATGCCACGCCCATTCTCTCTGGGCCTCATGATCACATGGGTCCAATAGGTGGCTTGGACTAGAGAGTGACTGAGCTCCCAGCCTCCCTGGGCCTCACTAGCCCAATAGGGTGAGGACAGATCCAGAACTCAGACATCCAGATCCCAATCAGAATTCCTTTCAGCCTCGGACCTCAGGGTTCAGAGCCAAGATGCAGATGATATAGCCTCTTTTCAGGACTCCTAAGCCCTGAGACCCCACTGTCACCCAATGTCAGAGCCCTCAGAGAAGGAAGAAGCAGGGGGAGAAGTGGAGGCCCCAACTCTCACCCTACTGAGTGGGTGAGCGGGGACTGCGTGTGTCAGGGGGAATACAGCTGAGGGACAGGCTTGGCCAAAGTCACCTCACAGGACACATACAGGGTCCCCTGACCATTTCCTCTGCCCCTTAGAGGGTAGAGCCTTAGGGTCACGGTTGCCTGGCTATGCCTGGGTGGCTCCCAGCTGTGCCACGGCACCTGTCTACTCCCAGCAGGGATTCGATTTCAGGCCCTGGGCCAGGTGCCCAGAGCAGGGCAGGGCTGGTGGATGGAACATCATTCTGGGACAGTGGAAAGGACATAGCCTGAGCTGGGACCACTTCTCAGAAGGTGTAAGGGGTGGAAGGAATCTGAGAATATGAAAGGCAAACAATGGTCCCAGCTCCCGCTCAGGGAGCCCCAGAGAAGGAAGCTGGGGGATGAGGAGCAGAAGAGGGGAGAAATGAGCTGCACGAGGCTGATCCGGGGCTCCAGCTGAGGGAGCTGAGCCATCAATAATTCAGCTTCTGAGATCGGTTTCTGGCTTTAATTAACCAAGGGCCTCTTCAGCCATCCCTGCCAAGTCTGGTGACCTCCAGCCTCTGAGAGGCAGTGGGAAGCAAGGGGTGGGGTTCTCGCCTCTGCTCCACCAGGAACCTGCCTTGTGACCCTCTCTGGGTCTGGAGTATGCAGTAGGTGGACACTGAGGATGTCTCCTGTGCAACTTGAGCTGCACACCCCCACCTCCAAAGACAAATCCCTAGGGGTCATCTTGCATTCCTGGAACTGGCGATGGGGAGGAGGGATAGGAACTGTCATTTCTTGATCGCCTTCAGTGAGTCAGACACTGAAGTGGGCACCGTACAACTTCTCATAAAACCCACACAGCAACTCTGTGAGGAAGGCATCATCCAACCCATTTCACAGATGCAGAGACAGGCTCCGAGGGAGAAGGCGCAGGGCCGAGGTCACAGTGCATGTCAGTGCTTGAGCCCAGAGCTGTGTTCCCCTGCACCTCGGCTCCTCCCACTCCCCCAGGAAGTACCCACCTGTTGTGACTGTCTTCGGTTCATAGGTGGGGTGGTGGTGAGCAGCTGCGGAGACAAGGAATTCATAAGAAAGCAGCCTTCCCATCCCTGACTCCCCCATCAAGACCCCAGACCCACTCACCATTAAACTTTCCATTCCAATGCCGCCCTGTCCTGGCTCTAGACATCCAACATACTTGCAAGCCTCAACACACAATTCCCTCCACCAGATGTGCTCTCTCCATCTCTACCTTTGAGGATCATCGCTGATGCCACTTCCTCCAGGAAGCACCCCCTCTCATTCCCTCTGAACTTCCAAAGTTCTTGCTATGCCTTAAACTAGAAGAGCTAACGCTCCCATCCCCTCCACACACCTGTACCAATTTTCAGATGAGGAAACAGGCAGAGAGAGGAGGGGACTTCTCAGTGACCTAAAGGCAGAATTGATACTGGGCCCAGGTATTGGTGAGCACAGTCCACTCCCCGAGAGAGGCTGTTTCCTCCTGGGGGACAGGCTGTGGCTGGGGAGACTCCTGCAACTTGGCTTCCACCCAAGAACCCCCTTACCTGGACATGCCTCTGAGCGGTTGTAGGTGGAGCAACCTTCCTTGACCACCTCAGCTTGGGCCACACAGTGTCCTGGTGGGAGAAGGTGCAGGAGTGAGGTCTGGGGAGAGGGGCCAGGGTCTTGGGGTTCAGAGCTGTGGGCACTGAACCTGGGGAGGGCTCAGCTCCATACCTGGCTCCTCTGGCCAGCACTGCTCCCACACGCAGCCGGAGAGATTGCGCGCTCTGTCTCCCTCCACGCAGCGCTCACAGACCTCCATCTGTTTGCAGCCCCCTTGGACCGCTGGCCAGATGTTCAGGCGGATCAGGGCTCCCCGCCCAAAGCCTCGAGCTCCTTTACCTGGGAGTGCGGTAGGATGGGAAGGGAGCAACTCCTCGAAACCAAGTTGTGGCACTCTCCAATCCTCTGACTCCACACTCCGGAGGCCCTTGCCCCTCTGCACGCGTCTGGGCTCTCACATACACTTGCCCCTGGATCCCCAAGCCCCAGCGCACACCTGGAGCTCCCATAGGACATGTCTACACACGCCTAGAGCCTCCCCACATTCACCCAGGGCCCCTTCCTTTGCATACACCTGAGGTTCCCAGACTCAGTTGAAGCCTCCTCCCCCAGACCACCTGAAGCTCCCTAGGCCCCCATATCTGGGGCCTATATTTACACATAGGGCTCCGCACAGAGCTAGAGCCCCCTCTCCCACCTCTGGAGGCCTGCTCTCGTCCGGAAAGCTCCCTCCCCTCAAGCCCAGGCTGCTCCTGGGGAGGAGGCTGGCTGAGGGGCAGGCTCCACCAGCCCCTGTCGGGCCCCTAACCAGACCCTGCCGCGCGTTACCAGCCATAGCTAGCTGGGCACACAGAAGGAGCCAGCAGCAGCCGCCACAGAGCGCAGTCCTCACGGCGCGGGGTCCCGGCGCCTCCATGGGCTCGGGGGCAGGGGCCGGGGGCGGCGGCCAGCGGCCTGACGCGTCCCTCCCAGATTGGGCTCCTCGGAGCGTGTGCTGAGCGAGACCAGGGCAACAGGGGCGTGGCCAGGTGGGGGCGTGGCCAGTGGGAGTGGCAGGTGGGGCAAGGCTCGTTGGTCGGGGCGGAGCCAGGTGAAGGCGGGGACAGTTAGGGGCGTGGCTAGTGCGCGCGGCCTGGTAAATTCGGGGGTCTGGGGCGGGGGTTGGACTAAAGCAGGCGGTGTCCTGGACTGGTGGCCGACACGGTTACTGTGTGCTCCCAAGGGCAGCTTCATGAAAACTCCGGTAAATAGCGACTGCTTTTATCCCTGCTTCACAGGTGAGGAAACTGAGGCTCAGACAAGATGAATGACTCGTTCAAGGTCACAGAGAGAGGCAGTGGCAAAAAATTGGATTTGAAAATTATTTCGCAAGCAGAGGTCACTTCCCTGCCTTCAGGGCTCGGTGCAGGCACCGCTTTGTCGAGTACACCCTCCACTCAGGCCCCATGTGACCGCTGGAATGGGTGCCAGCTGGCTCCTGCTCTCTGGCTACCCAAGCTCAGCTCCCATGCTCCCTCTTCATTCACTTCACCCCTCCACCCACCTCCCTTCTGCCCCTTATCCCCTGTGTCTGCCTCCAGCCTACCACATCCTCTGGCCAGATCAAGGGTGACTCCATTACTAGGCCAACTGGGCCTCTCCACAGCCTTCCCCACGGCCACCACTCCTGCCCTGGCACCAGCCTCTTTTGGTTCTCCTCTAGCTCCTTAGGGGGCATTTCCTCTTCTTCCTCTTCCTTCTGCCCCCTCTCCCCTCCTTCCCCCATCTGCTTCTCCTAACCCTCTTAATCAATGCTGGCCCAGGTTAGTTCCAAACCCTGTTCCACACCCTCCCGGGCTCATCCTGGACATTCCGCTGCCTCAGTCCCCATTTAAAAGCCAACAGCTGAGGCAGGAGGATCACTTGAGCCCAGGGATTTGAAGCTGTAGTGAGCCATGATCATGGCATCGCACTCCAGCCTGTATAACAGAGCAAAACTCTGTCTTGAATGAATGAATGAATGAATGCCAACAGGTCATGTATCCCAATAAATATATACATCTACTATGCACCTATTTTTAAAAGTTTATTTTTAGGTCGGGCGCGGTGGCTCACGCCTGTAATCCCAGTGCTTTGGGAGGCCAAGGCAAGCAGATCACAAGTTCAGGAGTTCAAGATGGCCAGCATGGTGAAACCCCGTCTCTACTAAAAATACAAAAATTAGCTGGGTGTGGTGGCAGGCGCCTGTAATCCCAGCTACTCGGGAGGCTGAGGCAGGAGAATCGCTTGAACACAGGTGGAGGTTGTAGTGAGCCAAGATGGCACCTCTGCACTCCAGCCTGGGGACAGAGCAAGACTCCGTCTCAAAAAAAAAAAGTTGTTTTTTTTTTAAAGCCAACAGGTCTCTCAGTCATCTCCAGGCCAGTTCCGGCTTCACAGCTGCCACATCTGCAACTGATAACATATAGCTAGCAATTATTGACCCCTTACTAGCAGAATGTACAGTTTGAGAGCTTTTACATGCAGCTTCATCTAATGTCCACAGCTATCCTCTAGGCATGGGTTTTGTCATCTCCCATTTGCAGGCTGCTCAGGGGCACAGGGTTTCAATGCAGCAGGCCAGGATATAAAGCTAGGACTGAATGATGCCAGAGGCCACGATCCTTCTGCTGTGCCTCCCATGGGTCCACTGGCTTCCGGCACTTCCACCTGAGTGTCCCTGAGGCTCCCCAAACTGCCCAGTCTCTTTTCCCCACTCAGGGAGGCTCCAACATCCCCCTAGTCACCCAGGTTGGAAACCAAGTCTCATCTTCAGCTCTCTCTCTGTATGAGCCTCCAGATTAAAATCCTACGGGTTCTATCCCCTTGTGTTCCCTCTGCAGGCCTCACTGCATCTCACCTTCCAGGCCCTTCCCATGCTGGCCCTCACAAATCACGGATTTGACCATGTCTCTTCCAGTTAACAACTTTCTTTTTGTGTGTGTGCGTTTTTGAGACTGAGTCTTGCTCTGTCACCTAGGCGGGAGTGCAGTGGCACCATCTCAGCTCACTGCAACCTCCACCTCCCAGGTTCAAGTGATTCTCGTGCCTCAGCCTCCTAAGTAGTTGAGATTCTGAGATTACAGGAACGTGCCACCACATCTGGCTAATGTTTTGTATTTTTTAAGTAGAGACAGGGTTTCGCCATGTTGGTGAGTCTGATCTCGAACTTTTGATTTCAAATGATTCACCCACCTTGGCCTCCCAAAGTGCTGGGATTACAGGTGTGAGCCACCATGCCCGGCCCCACTTAACAACTTTTCAACAATGATTTGAATTGTTGAAAATTCAATGTGGAGACAATCCTTTGATTCCTGGTTCTAGAAGTCTCTCTATTCCTGGCCTGGGCTCTTCCCATCACCTTCCTACCCTCTAAGAAGATAGAACAGTGCCTTCCCCCATACCTCTCTTCCTTTATCCTAGCTTTTCTCTCTCCTAGAGGGTCCTCCTCAACCCTGGACTTCATTTGCCTGGTAAACTAATCTTTCAAGACACCACTACAAGGCCACGTCTTGCAGGAAGCCTTCTGTGACTGTCTCAGAATGAGGCTGAGTTACTGTAGCACTTAGCTGAAGATCTAAATCCATCTGCTTTTCCACATCAGAGCCCTCACCATCTCTTGCCTGAATGACTGCATGGCCTCCTAGTGGGGCTTCTGCTCCCCATTCCAGTCTGTTCTGCACTCAGCAGTCAGTGACCCTTTGAAAACATGTCAAGTCAGACCATAACATTCGCCTCCCGTCAATGGCTTCTGTCTCACTGACCACATGATCTTGCCTCTGCCCACCTCACCTCTCCTCCCTCTCCCCTTTGCTGATTTAGCTGCCAACACACTAGCCTCCTCTCTCTGGTCATACCCATCAATGCTTTCTCTTCCTGGGGACTTTGCACTTGTCATGTCCTCTCCTTAAGACTCCTGTTCTCTCTTCAAGTGACTTGCTCCATGACCTCCCTCCCTGAAAGAGGCCTCCCAGTGATTCTACATCCCTACAGCTGCTCTTTTCTTCAGAGCATGTATCTAATATATAATTAATTACTCATTGTTCCTAGGCTGTAAGCTTCATGAAGGCAGGAACCATGTTGATCTTTTTCCCTCCCTAGCGAACGCCTTGCACACAGTAAGAGCTGAATAGATGTCAGGTTTTGTTTGTTTGTTTTAAGATGGAGTTTTGCTCTTGCTGCCCAGGCTGGAGTGCAGCGGCGCAATCTTGGCTCACTGCAACCTCAGCCTCCCGAGTAGCTGGGATTACAGGTGCCCACCACCACGCCCGGCTAATTTTTTGTATTTTTAGTAGAGATGGGGTTTCATCATATTGGCCAGCCTGGTCTCGAACTCCTGACCTCAGGTGATCCACCTGCCTCAGCCTCCCAAAGTGCAGGAATTACAGGCGTGAGCCACCGTGCCAAGCCAGATGTTTATTAAGTAACCTTACTGTACTATGTTGTGACTATCTGTGTACGTGTTTGTCCCACTGGTCTGTGAGGCCCCTAAGAGCTTCCTACTTGATAGATTTTAAGGATCTATTTGTAGATTGTCCATCTCTCTGCATTAAAACTGAAGCTTGGCCTGGCACAGTGGCTCACACCTATAATCCCATCACTTTGGGAGGCTGAGGTGGGTGGATCACTTGAGGTCAGGAGTTCAAGACCAGCCTGGCCAACATGGTGAAACCCTGTCTTTACTAAAAAATACAAAAATTAGCCAGGCGTGGTGGCAAACACCTGTAGTCTCAGCTACTTGGGAGGCTGAGGCAGGAGAATGGCTTGAACCTGGGAGGCAGAGGTTGCAGTGAGCTGAGATTGAGCCACTGTACTCCAGCCTGGGTGACAGAGGGAGACTCTGTCTCAAAATAAATAAATAAATACATACATACATACATACGTAAAACTGAAGATCATTGAAGATGGCAGGGATTTTTGTTCACTGCTGTATCCTCTGTACCTGGGAAATAGTAGATGCTCAATAAATGTGTCTATTGACTGTTGAAAATGCAGGGATGTGGCCAGATCATCTTTCTGTCCCTAGCACCCACTGAGCAAACCCTAAGCCCAGGGGAACTGCCAATAAATAATGGCTGAATGAATGGGTCTATGCTAAGAATATGGGCACTGACGATGCCTAGACCCTTGGGTCTTAGACAGCGGACTCAGGCGTGGAGATTATCTGTGACTGACACACACAAGCACACACTCCCCCAACCTCTCCAATTCCTCCCTCCCCAAGAGATCTCAGACTGGTGAAGACAGAAGGGGCAAGGGAAAAGTCTCACCTGGAAGTGAGTGCTCACAGCCATCTGGTGGCCACCTGGGGAACTGCAGGTACTGTCAGCCTTCATCAAACTTGAGCCTGAGCCCCTTCTGGGAAGAGGGTGACATCTAGGCCAGAATGGAAGGCACACTGGACTTGGCTACAGATGGAACTGGCTTCAGATCCCAGCTCTGTCATTTGCCATGTGATCTGGGGCAAGTCCTTTGGCTTTCCTGGGCTTCACCCAAGAAATGGGGACATGGTCCCTCACCTTTGCAGGGTTGTCCTAAGTCCTGGGCTCTGGCTGGGCACCTGGTAGGTAGGAAGGGTTGGAGGAGGTGTCAAGGAGGTAGGAACAGAGGGCATGAGGAGAACAGAAGAGAAGGAACTTTCTCTTCCTCTAGAGAGCAAGTTCTCAGAGAATGGAGACCTGATTGGCATGAGCAGTTTTGGTGCACGAGGGAGAGCACAGGTGTGTGAAAATCCACAGCCCTGCTTTAGTCTCTCAGCTCTCCTGGGTTTCTCAGGGTTAGAAATGTCACCGCACTCTTTTCCTCCCCTGCTGCCTTAGGATCAACCTCCCTTGCAAACAACAGGGTAGTTATCAGGATCAGGAAGTTCATGACCAACCATTGCTTCAGTGGAAATAAATGGTTTTCTGTGTCCTTCACCCTGGGAAGGCAACAATACCTAAGACAGAAAACTAGTCAAAAAGTAGAAGACCACACTAGATGTCATCTTTGTATTTAGAACCCATTTTGGACCAGGCGCAGTGGCTCATGCCTGTAATTCCAGCATTTTGGAGGCCAAGGTGGGCAGATCACTTGAGCCTAGGAGTTCAAGACCAGCCTGGGCAACATGGTGAAACCCTGTCTTCTACAAAAAATACACGCCTTAGCAGAGCCGGGTGTGGTGGTGCATGCTTGTAACTCCAGATGCTCTGGAGGCTGAGATGGGAGGATCACTTGAGCCCAAGAAGTTGAGGCTACAGTGAGCAGTGATCGCACTGCTGCACTCCAGCCAGGATGACAGACTGAGATCCTGTCTCAAAAAAATAAAAATAAGAACAGAACCCATTTTGGTGGTGTTAAGACAACTGTCTTGGGCTTGATTTATGATTCCTTGGATTATGCTAAGAAAAATTAATCCAAACACAGACTTGCAAGACATGAAAGAAAAAGACCTTAAGGAAACAGCTAAAGGAACTCAAGAACAGAACGAAGACAGCCAGAAAGTCACTAGAGTGTGGTGCTAGTGCTGGCAAACAGGAATGCCTTTATCTGCAGTGATGGTGCCAATTTTTCACCAGAGGATTAATAAACTACAAAAACTTAAAAAAAAATCATTGCCATTCAGAGTAGCAGAAGATAGTCCCTGATACCTCCCTTTGATGCCAACCTCCCAGCAGCCTTCACCCATCGCTGAGACCGGAACTCTGTAGGGATCCAGCTCTGATGGGGGAAAGGGGATCCCTGAGTCTTAGGGCCCTGATGGCCTTGGATCCTCTCTCTGACACCCCCACCTTCCTGGGCACCAGGCATACTACTCCTCTCTCTGTTTTCCCTTTTCCTCTGGTTGCTCCCTTTTAGGTCAATCATCCAGTCCATGATCATTTCTTCAACACCAGTTACTTGTCAGGCATTTCTCCAGCAGAAACAGGACATAGTCACTATCCTCTTGGAGCTTAGATTCTAGTGGGGCTGACATGTAGTAAAACAAACAAACATGAATTCATTTATAATTTCAAGAGTGCTTCATCCTCCAAAAATGAATAAATCAAGAGAAGCGGAGAGAGAGTGATGGGGAGGTGAGTGGCAATCTGAGAGAGAGTTCAGAGCAGCCTGTTTCAGAAGTGACTTGGGAGCAGAGACCTGCATGAAGAGAAGGGTTGTAGCAGAGGGAACAGCTGGTGCAAGAGCCCAGGAGCAGGAACACCCTCATTCATGGTCTGTGCCTCCAATGGTGGGGTCCCCTGAAGCCCCTCCTCATTCTCTGCTCCCACCCCTGGGTGACATTACCCATAAAACTCAGTTGCCACCTGCACGCCTACCCCTCCTAGGCGTTCCTCATTGGCCAGCTGTGACATTGGTGGCCAACAGCTTGCAGACCCCACCCAACAACCCCATGAGGCCGGTACTAATATTATTCCTATTTTATAGACAAGAAAATAGGCACAGAAAGCCAAAGAAACCCCCCAAAGTCACATAGCTAGGAAATGGAGAAATTGAGATTTGATCACCTCTGCCCCTTAAGCCCCCTAAACTCACACATCCAACCGGAAATGCATCTTCTTCTCCAGCTCTGACCCCCTCCTCTTCCCATGTTCCCTGCCACTTGACCTGCTGCCTCACACCCAAACCCAAAACCTGACCGGTGGAGCCTGAGCATGGGGGCTGCAGCAGTGATGCTGTGATGGGGATGTCCGGTGGGGCCCAGGGTCCTCAGGCCTTAACCTCATCTCCCCCATCCCACAGGCTGCATGATTCCAGGGAGCATCAAGGCAAGAGGTGCAGGGAGATGGAGCAGCCAGCCTCCTACCGCAGGATTGGGCACATCTGTCACATCTGGAGAAGTCTGCCCAGACTGGTTCCCCTGGACTAAGGGCAGCCGGCGTTGGCAAAGAGGGAGCTCTTTCTCCTTGCCCCACCCATCAGGATGTCTAAAATGGGTGGCTGAGAGGGGCCTGCCCTGAGGACTGAGCTGCCAGGCTTTCTGCTTCCAAGTTCTTCCCGATTCCCCATCTCCTCCTCCTTCGGGGAAGTGCACCCCCCACCCCCTCCCCTCTGGCTTTCTAGATCCTTGAATAAATAATTCAGGTTTTGAAATCTTGCCAGGCCCACCCCACCCGTGCTGTGAGGGCGCTATTGGGCTGACATGAGTGACGTCACCCAGCTCCTCATCCCAGCCCCAGCATCACGGGACCTGCCCTGGCAGGAACTTACCTGCCTGGTCACTGTCAGTCCAGACCCTCTACCTTGTCCCCCTCATTCTGGAGCCCACTCACCACAGCCACCTGCTATCTTCATTCCAGGACCCCACAGCTCTCATGGCTTAGCATTGTCGCTTCAGTACCCCAGCCCTTCTGACAGGGTCATGGTGACCTGAAGTCACCTGGACACTCCGTGTTCCCGGGCCACTGCCTCCGCCATCCTGGGGTCCCTGAACTCCGCCCTGCGGCAGAGTCGGCCTGCCACTGCCATGGTTGCCCTGGGGGCTTCCCCTCTACCGTTAGTGTCCCACGGCCGTCACCCCCTCCAAGATCCTGTTCTGCTCATGTCGTCACTGCCACCCACCTCCCCGCACCCTCGTGCTCCTTGTCATCGTCACCTCAGGGCCCCATCGTCTTCACAACCCTGTCATCCTCACCAGGGACGCACAACCAGCCCCATCACAAGCTCTTCCTTCGTCACCTGGATCTCATCAGCCTCTCTGCCACCCAAGGGTCCTATCACCCCACGGCCTCGCCGGACCCCCTTTCCACTCTCCCACCACGTTCCCTGCAGCCTCCCTGAGACTTCAAGGCTCTCCCACTGGCGCCGCTGAAACCCCCGGCCCGCAGAGGGCGCCGCGTCAAGGACAGCGCGGGCCTACTCGGAAGGGGGCGGAGCCGCAGCCACGGTCGCTTTTTATGAATGGGGGAGCGGGCGGTGCGAGGCCTCATTACTATGCCGCGCAACGCGCGCTGCGCCCCAGCGCGCTGCGTCCATTGGCTGATAGGGCCGCTGACGTCACCTAACCGCGAGCCGGGGGCGGGGCGGGGTGACTCACGCCGCTTCTCCCGCGGCCGCGGGGGCTTCTCGGGGTCCACGCAAGCCCTGCGCCGCCAGGACCCGAGCGGAGCCTCCCCGCGGCCCGGCCGCGCCTGGTCCTGAGCGGTGAGTAGCGGGTCCCGCCGCGGCACCAGGGGTCCTGGAGGGCACGCAGGATGCTGGGGCGTTGGGCCAGCGGAAGGCTCCTAGTGGCCGGCCAGGGTCCGAGTTCGAGGTGGGAATTCTGGGTTTAGCCGATTCTGGGTCAGCAGGTGTGGGCTCAAGTGCTCGGGTGCTGGGGCCGCGAGTTGCATGACCTGGCAAAGGGTGAGCATTCCTGCAGGGCCCCGAGGCCCTGGAGGGACTGACTGATGGTCATCTGAGGCAGGGACCCAGGCTTCTGAACAGCAGGAGGTGTCCGACTCAGGAATCCAGGTATCCAGCCAAGAGGCGGAGTCAGGCCCAAAATCCTGGTGTCCGGGTAGAAGGTGGCATCTGACTCAGGGATCCAGGCTTCCAGCAGGGGGAGTCTGTCCAGAGACCTAGGGATTCAGGCAGAAAGAAGGGTCCAGCCAGGGACAGAAGTCTGGGAGGGTGGGGAATAGGGGGCTGAGTTCCCAGGTGTTACCGCGGGAGTGCGGGGTGGTGGCTGGCGGGAGCTTCACGCGCATTTCCCGGGGGCGGAGTCTGAGGCTGGCAGTACTGAGAGTCGTGAAGGGTCTGGGAGCCTCAGGCACGAGCTAGCATCATCCTCTCTGATGGGAGGGAGCAGAGCTGCTCAGTCTCCAGATGTTTCCCTACCCCAATCTTGAGGCTTCAGGGGCATCCCCTGGATACTTTGGCCCTCAACCATTTATAGTACCCCTTCTTCTGGTTCTCCTCTGGTTACACACATGGGAAAAAGAGACCTACAGGGCCTACAACAGGGCTCCCCAGGAAGAGACCCTTGTTTAGAGGCCTAGGGGGATTGGAGAGAACAATGGTATCCTGGGAAGAGCCCCAGGGCATGAATATGGGGATTAGGCATTGGGACCCTATCAAGTATCCTGAGGAGAGACTCCCACCATGTATCCTGAGGGGCACCTCACCTCGTCCAGACCCCACCTCCCATCACCCAGCTTGGTCAGCTTCTCACAAGGCCTTTCTCCTGCAGGTACCATGATGTGGGGTGCAGGCAGCCCTCTGGCCTGGCTCTCAGCTGGCTCAGGCAACGTGAACGTGAGCAGTGTGGGCCCAGCAGAGGGGCCCACAGGTCCAGCCGCACCGCTGCCCTCACCTAAGGCCTGGGACGTGGTGCTCTGCATCTCAGGCACCCTGGTGTCCTGTGAGAATGCGCTAGTGGTGGCCATCATCGTGGGCACTCCCGCCTTCCGTGCCCCCATGTTCCTGCTGGTGGGCAGCCTGGCTGTGGCAGACCTGCTTGCAGGCCTGGGCCTGGTCCTGCACTTTGCTGCTGTCTTCTGCATCGGCTCAGCAGAGATGAGCCTGGTGCTGGTTGGTGTGCTGGCAATGGCCTTTACCGCCAGCATCGGCAGTCTGCTGGCCATCACTGTCGACCGCTACCTTTCTCTGTACAACGCCCTCACCTACTACTCAGAGACAACAGTGACGCGGACCTACGTGATGCTGGCCTTAGTGTGGGGTGGTGCCCTGGGCCTGGGTCTGCTGCCTGTGCTGGCCTGGAACTGCCTGGATGGCCTGACCACATGTGGTGTGGTATATCCACTCTCCAAGAACCATCTGGTGGTCCTGGCCATTGCCTTCTTCATGGTGTTTGGCATCATGCTGCAGCTCTATGCCCAAATCTGCCGCATCGTCTGCCGCCATGCGCAGCAGATTGCCCTCCAGCGGCACCTGCTGCCCGCCTCCCACTATGTGGCCACCCGCAAGGGCATTGCCACACTGGCCGTGGTGCTTGGAGCCTTTGCCGCCTGCTGGTTGCCCTTCACTGTCTACTGCCTGCTGGGTGATGCCCACTCGCCGCCTCTCTACACCTATCTTACCTTGCTTCCCGCCACCTACAACTCCATGATCAACCCCATCATCTACGCCTTCCGCAACCAGGATGTGCAAAAGGTGCTGTGGGCTGTCTGCTGCTGCTGTTCCTCTTCCAAGATCCCCTTCCGATCCCGCTCCCCCAGTGATGTCTAGTTGCGTCTTGTTGACCCTTCAGCCCTGATCACTACAGAATTCCAGAATGTTAGGTTCTCCAGGGCTTCTTTCCAAACCCCCAGTTCCACACCCCCCAGACCCAGCTGGTTCTGGAGTTCTAGAACATTGGGTGTTTCAAGGTTCTGTTCAGATCCCTATAGAGGCCCAGCTGGCTCCACAGTTCCAGAATGTTCAGGTGGTCAGGGTTCTACTCAGAAATGTCTCACAGGCCAGCTGGCTTGCAATTCCGGAATGCTGGGAGTTTTACAGTGCCATTCCAAGTCCCAGATGTCTCTCCTCTCCCAAACTTGACCTTGACCATGTCACTTTACGTTTGAATTTCTGAGCTAAAGAGTCAGAGAGATTAGTCACAAAGCTGCCTAAATAGGAGAAAGATTATATATGCGCACATACAAAGAGAGTATCTATAATTTATTTATTTATTTATTTATTTATAAATTTACTTATGGGTGGTAAGGGGGAAAAAAGAGACCCACACCTTGATACCAGGGTACCCCTTGTCCCCTCACCCCCATTTCTGACCTCAGTTCCTGGAGGGGGGAAAGGGAGAAAGAGAAACCACGTATTTTGTTATTATTTTGGATTACTTTTTATCGAAGAGATCATAGAAACCAGAGCCTTCTCCCCAGGCCCACCCTCCTTGGGTTTGCAAGGGGAACACACCAGCCTCTGGTTTTTTATTTTTTTAAGAAGCCATCACCTGAGCAACCAAAAATTCCTCTGCGCTGGGGTCTGACTGCCCTCTGGTGGCCATTTGGGGAGAACTGCAGCCCGGCCAGGCAGCCGGGATCAGAACGCAACCCCAGCTCCACTCCAGCCTGGCATCCAGTGCCACAGCCATGGCCTGGGGGCCAAGCCTCACCCTGTGGTGCCCTAGAGGGGGGGCACGAGCCAACACCCCACCCCTCTGCCAACCGGGGTATGGCCCCCAGTGCATTCCCCGTTCCTGTCTCCAACCCAACTCAATAAAAAGTGATTTTGTCATAAATACGTTTCCCTATATGTGTGTGTGGAGGGTATGGGGTGGGGCCTGATGGGGGATGGCCTGGAAAGAGAGGGCCAAGCCACGCCTGGGGGGCCTGTTGGGGTATCTGGGGAGGTGGACGGAGGGTGGGTGGAGTGGGTGGCTGGTGACTCCCTCTCAGATGTCAGTGCCTCTCTGCTCAGACAAGGACACTGAGTGGCAAGGACTTTACCTCTCCATGGTGACAGGAACCTGGGTGCTTGCCCCTTCCTGTGTCAAGGATGCCCAGATTCTGCCCATATTGGCCAGTGTGGGGCTTAGGCATGATGAATATGCTCAAAGCATGTCAGTTTCCTTAATAATAGCCCCTTCTTATTGTGGGTGCCTACTGTGTGTCTGGCACACATGCCACCTCATTTCTGCCTAATAAGCATCCCATGGCACTAGTAGTGTCTCCTCCATTTACAAACGAGGGAGCTGAGGCTGAGTGAGGGACAGCGACTGACCCAAGGCCATCGAGCTAAAAAATGGTAGAGCCGGGAACATGTTTCCAGAATCTGTGCTGTGTAGTAAGCAATTTCCTTCCTTCCCAAGCCTGGGGCTTAGGACATTCTGGACCCTGATTTATGTTGGGCTTCATTTTAAGGGCCACATTTGGGAAGTGGTCAGAGGTGGTCTGGTCATTTTGGAGTCAGAAGAGCTTTTCTACGCAAAGGTGGGTGACTATCAGTGTGTGCTTTTAGGTACATATGTGTGCAGGATGCAGAGTTTGGGTATTTCGGGAGAGGAAGCTGACCCCAGAAATCAAATGTGTCTATCAGGCCAGGGCAGGAGCAGGTTTGGGGTGTGGCTAAACAGGAAGCTTTGATTGGCCAAGCCTCCCAGCTTCCCAGGCCTTATTGTTGGGCGAAGCCTGGAGGTGGGGCTCTCAGAGCATTTCTGGCTCACCCCTCCATATACAGACAGAGAGCCTGAGGCCTCAAGAGGAGCAGCCACTTGCTCAAACTCGAACAGCTGTGCCAGGCTAGGACATAGGCCTTTCTCCATTTCCCTGGCAGAGCCCTTTTGTCTGGTGTGAAGATCCCTCCCCAACAGTCCAAGGAGGGTGGTCATGCCAAGTGGCCCAGGCACAAAGTGGGGAGGCTGTACCAGGTCAGGCCAAGCCTTATTCTATCCCCACTCCTGACAGATCCCTGGGAGAAGTCCCTACTCAGCAAGCACCTCCCCCGCGCCAAGCTTTGAGCTAAATGTCCCACACCATCAGCATGGGTTCATCAGATGGGCACCATCACTCTCCCCATTTTACAAAAGAGGAAGTTGAGGCTCCAAGAGTAATGGGCCTTCACTCATTCACTGCTGTCCTTATGGACTGCTTAAGTTCTAGCTGGAGGAAATAGTAACACAAAGTTTTTTCAAAAACGTAATGTTACACAGTGACAAGTCCTCAGAGAAAGAGCAGGGGAAGAAGGATGGGGAGAATGTGAGAAATTTTTAAATGAGGATGCCCAGGAAAAGCCTCCTTGAGAGGTGACATTGGATTGGTCCAAAATCCGAGGGTTGGTAAGAAGCGGAGCTGCAATTTGAACACAGGTCCATCTGACTCCAAATCTCTTTCTTTCCTGGATGAGGGAGTGTGCTTCAGAAACAACCCAGAAACATCAAGCAAGGGAACTGGGCAAGTCCCCAGGCCAGGGGAAGCGGCGGTTCTCCAGGTTAAACCCAGATTTCTGGAGGCACGGCACAGGGCAGGGCCTTGTTGCTGCCCCTGCCTCATGCTCCTGAGCCCCAATAAGGTCCAGAGGAGAGGCACCAAGTGCCCGTCCTACCCTGGGTGGGGCTCAGCTCTTTGCTTCCCCAGCCCAGCTTCCAGCTCCAGGGCCCAAGAAGAGAGCTCTGCCATCCTTGTGTCTGGGAGGGCCTGTGTCTGGGCCCCTGCACTGAGGAG
The DNA here is from genome assembly GCA_963573385.1 of Cacajao melanocephalus. Classification (NCBI taxonomy): domain Eukaryota; kingdom Metazoa; phylum Chordata; class Mammalia; order Primates; family Pitheciidae; genus Cacajao; species Cacajao melanocephalus. Next base: position 19,844 of record CAUYLG010012006.1, read on the forward strand.
CTTCTTCTGTCCCTCTGGGGGTGGCTGTGGGCTGGAGCTGAGGCATTTCTGGCAGCCTCCATCTGAGGTCTCTGCCTTGGGTCCTGGGCCCACCTTGAGGGGAGTCTGAATCTGTTCCTCAGATTGTACTGTATATGGTGGGGCTGTCTGGCTTTTCCTTCCTCCCAGGATTCTGCAGATCAGCTTCGCGCTTCTTCCCTGTACCTCCACTCCACGCTTCCTCCAGGAAGCCTCCCTGCCTGAGCCCTTTTATGGCTGTGAGAATGTGATCCAATATGCCTTGCTACACCTCCCCTGAGTAAACATTTACAGAGAAGTCTTGTCTCCCTCCTCAGAATGAAGACAGGGCTGTGTCCTTCCTCCAGTTGAGGGTCCCCCACGGAAGGAATGTCTGTCTTCTCAAACCGAAGGCTCCTGAAGGCAGATCTTTCTCCTCAGAACTAGGGGCTCCTGAATACAAGGTCATGCCTCCCCCCTCAGACTGGGAGCTGGGGGCCTCTTGAGAACAGGATCATGTCTTTTGCCTCAGATTGAGGGTCCCTGAGGGCAGGACTGTGTCTTCCCCACTCAGACTGAGGCCTCCTGTGTCTCCTTCAGCCTCAGAGTCCTCTGTGTTCAGCCTGGAGCTGCTCAGCACTGCATGCTCGTGTGTGCGCGGGCCTGAGTTTACTGGAGTGTGCATGTTTGGGCAGCGGTAGCCACGCCTTCTAGCCTCTCTGCCTCTGCCAGCTTTTCCAACCCCCCAGGAAGGTGAACTGGTGATGTGACCCCCTGAATTGGGGGAGACAGGGCTAGGGCCCAGAGCCCCACCTTCCTGCTGGAGTAGGCCCTGGGATGGGGCTGGAGCTCAACTCTCCTCTCCACCTCCCTTGGTCCTGGTGTGGGTGACAGGGGGCAGCCCTGAGTGCTGAGCCCCCACCAGGGCCATGTCCGCCTCTCCTTGCAATAAGTGAGGAGACAGCAGCTATTAATATAAGATGAGTTCACGGGCTCACAGCTTCCGCAGGCTGGAAAACAGGCTCCCGGGGCTGGGGGCTGCGGCAAGGCTCAGCTGTCAGATTCCCTCTTGGAGCCTGGAGACCGCCAGTCCCACATGCCCCAGCTCCTTCCGTGCTGAGATCTGCACACACAGACACATGCTCATGGCACATGCAGGCACACATGTCTAGGCCCCAGGCTGTTCTGAGAACAAAAACACATGCAGACACGTATGCACATACACCCAGATGCATCTGCACACTAGCACATACACACTTGTGCACACAGATACATCATTGCACATGTGTACACAGACCATGTCCACTTTCTATGTGTACACAGATGCAACAAACATGTTTGCATAACCAAACCCATTAGCACACTCACATATCCAAACAACTGCATGTGTATATAGGTGGTATCCAGTCATGTATACACATTTGCATGCAGTACTACATTCAAGGACTTGAATGCATGTGCACGCCCTTTCACACACAGCATACACACTCGCACATGCTCCCTGCTGCTGGCAGTGCTCAGCAATCCTGAATTCACAGGTTGACCCTCGGTTTCCAGAACCAATGGGCTGGCTAAACCTCCACTCCTTGTCTCCCCTTTCCCCTTGCCTCATGACAAGCAGCTCATGCTCCTGCCAACCCCAATGCCTGCCTTCAGCTTCCCGCCCCCCCGGGGGGCCCCGATCCCTGATTAATCCCCTCACTAATTGGCCAACAGCCCCTTGACTTTGCTGCAGGCCTTCTCAGGAGCTGGGAGCGAGAGGCTGCAAATTGGCCAAGCAGGATGGGTCTAGGGAATACTGCGCATGTAGAGGGTGAGGGTGGGGGTGATGCAAGCCCAGTGCCTGGCTGGAGCCAGACAGGGCACCTCCTGTTCTAGGATTGGGCAAAACACTGGCTTCATACTCTCTTGGGAGGGCACTCCTATAATTCGTTATCTACATAGTCACCTGAAGCTAGCCCTGCATGCACATTTACACACAATCACCAGCCATGTGTGCAGACATATTCCACCCCACTCGGTACACTAACACAGGTGAACATCTGCACAAACCCAAGTACACTCATGAATGTACCAAGTATGCATGCAAGCAAAATTTTACATGTTCGTAGTCACCTGCCAGATATAGACATCATCTATATATGTACATCCGAACGCACACAAATGCAGTTGCATGTATATGAGCTCACAAACACATACACATACACACTAGACGTGCCCATGAATGTCCTAAGTGTACTTGCAGGCATGCACCAACATCTATCCACACTGTGATAGATACATGTAGAGTCCAGATATGCATGCAGACACATCCATGCACACCGCTCACATGCGTGTATATGCCCTGATGAACAAGCTACCAAGTGGCCACAAGCTAGGGAGAACCCTCTTTAGCCAGCCTCTGGCTTTACATAAAAGGAAGCCTGAGGTTTGCTCAGTCTACTGCGGGGGGATAGGGTGTAATGGAACCCACCCAAGTTCCAACCTGTCTTTTCCCAGCCTCCAATGCTAAATGCCTAAGCCTGGGACCTCCTCTGGGCTTCTCCTAAGCCGTTAAGCAGCCACAGGGACACCGTCATGGCTCCCAGAAAAAATGGCATAGCTTCTGGTTTTAGCCCTTGCAGTTTCAGTCTTCTTGGCTGTGGCCCAAGCCCACGAGGTGCTCTGCTCTCTTGTAGGCAGTCTAGAGCACTGGAAAAAAGGTTTCTATTTCCATGCCTGCTGCTAGCTTGCTGTGTGACTTCAGGCAAGTTGCTGTGGCTCTCTGTACCTTGTTTCCTCATCTATAAAATAGGAACGAAAGGCGTTGTATTGGTAATCCTTCCAAGATGCACTCTGGGAGTGGTGTCAGTTCCCAAGATGGTGCAACGCCAGAGTAGAGGGGCTGCATACATCATCGTAGTCAACTCTTTGTTGAATAGGTGAGGAAGCTGAGGCCCAAGGTCTGAGCTAGATCTGACCTCTGACTTCTCAGCCAGGAAGTCTGCTCAGTTTTAATGAGGTGCGCAGTGTCAGCTCATGTGTGCACACTCTGGACATGCATGCAGTTTCTTAGGTAAAGGCAGGGAAGGCATCTAGGCAGGACCTCTTGCCCCAAATATTAACTGGCAATTCTCCCATGAAAGATTCCTTTGGATGTGAAAGGTTTTTTTTTTTTTTTTTTTTTTTTTTGAGACAAAGTCTCACTCTGTTGCCCAGGCTGGAGTGCAGTGGTGCAATCTCAGCACATTGCAGCCTCCACCTCCTGGGTTCAAGTGATTCTCGTGCCTCAGCCTCCCGAGTAGCTGGGACTACAGGCACTTGCCACCATGTCTGGCTAATTTTTGTATTTTCAGAAGTGATGGAGTTTCACCATCTTGGCCAGGATGGCCTTGAACTCCCGACTTCAAGTGATCCGCCCACCTTGGCTTCCCAAAGTGCTGGGATTACAGGTGTAGGCCACTATGCCTGGCCCGTGAAAGGCTTTTTGTCCTTAAGCTTCAAGAGCACCCTCACCTCCTGCGGCTGAGGGGGCAATTCAGGGGGAACCCTTAAACTGCTCCCAGCCCCACGATCTAGAAGGGAACTAGCTGACAACTAGCCCCGAGCAGAACTTCCAGGAAATGGTGCCAGGTTGCCCTGGCCACCAGGCAGCCAGGAGGGGGCAGTGAGGAACTGGTGGAGGCAGCAAGTAGGGAGAGCGGCTGCTGAGGACTCTGTGTGAGGGCTGCCTGTGAGTATGGGTTCTTGTAATCGTGTGCTGGTTTACGTCCTTGTGAAAACAAGGACAAGGATCTGTGCACAGTAGGTGCACTGGTGCTCATGTGTCTTGGTCCCTGGACCTTGGTCCTCATGTGTGCCCACTCACACGTGTGTCTCTGTGAAGCCCCAGCCCATACCTAGGGAATCCACTTTGTTTACAGGTAGCTAAGGGTGTAGGCACTTCCTGCTCTAACGGTCTCAGATAGCTGGGCGCTCAGCCAAGTTCACTTGATTTCAAAGCAATAGCAAAAATGACCATCACTGTTCACTGCCCCTGTAAAACTGGGCACCAGGGAGTAGGGCAGGTAAGAATGGAAACCTTTAACAGGCTCCCTATAACGTTAAAGCCCTCAAGGATTTTGGATGGAGACTCTTAAGACGTTTCAGTTGCATGGTAAACAGAGCATTGGGCTCTGGCTAGAGAGAGGCCTGCGTTTGAACCACATTCTGTTCCTGGCCAGCTATGTGATCTCAGACAACTGTTTCTCTCCTGTGTAAAATGGGGGACCCTTGCCTCTTAAGAATGAAATAAGATATGCAGTCCTTGGCAGGTAGTGGGCGCTCAATAAATGCTCATTCTTCTTAGGATCAGCACAAAGAGGTGAAGCGACTTGCACAGGGTCACAGCTCCCGAGTGGCAGAGCCAGAATTCAAGCTCAAGCCTCTTGCTTCCCAGAGGCACATTCCTTCTCTCCAATTCCCTAGCAAGGACGGCTCCCGAACCACCATTTTGTCTTCGGCCAGGGCGGGCGTCTGGCTGCCTGTCAGTCACCAGCCTCGGGAAGCCAAGTGCTGACTAAACACAGGCCCGAGCAGGCGGGTGGAGCGAGGGGGCTCTGCAGGGGCGAACTAGCTCCGCGGCCCCCTCCCCTGCACCACCACCTCCAGCGATGAGCTCAGAGCGGCTGGCGCAGCAGTTGCTGACAATTCAAAACTTCTGCCCCCTCTCTTGGGATGCCAGTGGGTGATTCTCTCTCCGAACAGCAGGCGTGACCCGCAGTCACCAACTCTGCTCCTGCCCCTCTCCCGGGGGCCACTACACTGTGTCTGATGGGCCCAGAACTGGGTGTCTGCTCATAAATTACCCCCAGGGACAGTTACCCGCAGCAGCTGTGCTCGGAACAACCGTTGCTTCCTGGGTAGGTCATTTTTTGGGTCAGAATACAAACCCAGCCCCCTCGCCTTTCTCAGGCAGGAGAGGGGGCGTACAGCAGCCTAAACCTTTTATCGGATTCCATTGTAAATCGTTCTATTTAAGGTAAGTTGCTTGGGTCTGAGAGGCAGATAAGATGCCGGCCAGATGTTGGGAGCAGCATCAGCATTCAGCCTGTGCTCCTCTCCTGCCTGATGCAAACAGTTGCCAGCAGCTTGTCTCCTGTGGCCCCAGCACACCCCCTTTCTCATGGTGAGAAGGGGACTGGATACCTGGGCCTGCAGATCCCCCAACCTGGGTCTCCTCCTAAACTGAAATGGTTTCCAGCCTTCTTCACCTCCTGCACACGGTGCGCCTTCCACACCCAGATGCCTCCAGCACTTCAGGTCCACCCACACTGGAGCCCCCGTCCCGAGCTCTGGCCACCACCTGTGGCTATTAGTATCACTTCCTTCTAATCTCTTGTCCCATTAAAACAATACCACAAACACTAGAGGTGGCTGAGTGGCTACAAAGACTTTATCAAATTATTTAAAATGTTGGCATTTAAGTATTCATGTGTATACACAGTTACATGGAACCTTCAGGTCAGTGGGGCACAAATGTGGTAGACACACGATGAGCCTGGCAGGGAAGCAAGAGACCAGGCTTGGAGCCACAGGCCTTTAAAAAATTGGATGTCTTTCCGAGGGTCTGAGAATGGGGCAGAAGAGGAAAGGGTCACTTTATGGGGTCTGGCTTAACCCACTGCCCACATCTTCAACAGAAGAGCTCCTTTTCCATCCTCAGGGGAACAGGGCCTGTTTTCACACGGCGTCCCTGCCACACATACACCCATTCCCTAAAATCTTGATGTGGCAAACACACCCAAGAACCCACTGGAATATGTCCTTATAAATATATTTAAGAAAACAAGGCACTTTGGGAGCATTACAGCTCACTCTACTACATGTACATCATTCTAGACAGAAAGTAAAAATTGGTTAGTTTCTCAAGTGAATTAACTGAATAAACTTAATAACAAAATTGTTCCCTAACTCACACTGAGGCACTGTTCAAGTGAACATGGCAGGAGGCACAGAATGAGACACATCTCTGCACAACACCTGGTCCCAGGTCAGCTGGACCCCGGCGGGGCTCAAAGCCTGATGCCCCCAGGCAGCCTGACATCTCTCATGAGGAAAGCCCCCTGGCCTTGGAGTACTGGCTCCCTCCCTCCCCAGGCCCTGAGGTCAGGTGAGGGGCCGCAGTGGGAGGCAGTCCTAGAGCAGAGCTGTGACACGGTGGGAATGCTTAAGCAGGGTCACCAAAGCCACAGAGACCTCAATCTGTCCAAGCTGGTGCTGCAGAGTCGGAGGATCGGCGCCACGGGAAGAGATTTCACATTAGCCCTGACAGCACTGCCTCGGCTCTGCGGTAACACTGGCCAGGGTTGTTTCTGAGGGTGCTCAAGCTTCCACTGGAGGCGAGCTGGAGCCTGGGCCAGCTGCTCTGAGCCTCCAAGGGCTGGCTGAGCCTGCCGCCTCCCTGGGCTGCTCCTTTGGAATGTACCCATCTCACAACAAAGGCAAAGCCGCAAGTCGCTTCTGACACTATTGGAAGCTGGGACCCAGGGCCACAGGAATGGGGGCAGGTCCCCTGGGTGGGGCGAACCAGGAAGGGAGGAGGCTCCTTGGCTTCAGCACTTAGGAGTCCTTATGGGCCATTGTTCCATATTCTCACCAGCCTCAGCCCAGATTCAATAATCACTAAACTTTGCATTCTACATTACATGAGTCCAAAACAGGATTACCTGCATTGGGTCCTTTCTCATCTTAAAGGGCTCTGGGTTTAAAGAAGCCCTTTTTTTGGTGCATATGCATAAGTGGAGCCCAGAGGGCCTCTTGGCTGACTGGGTCCCCGGCCCCCCGAGCTGAGGAGGCTTCGCAAGGCCGGCTGCTACAAAGCGCAGAGCTTGGCTGCATAGATTTTAATGAGAGCGTCAGGCAGAGCTGTGCTGTTGCTCTCCGGGACTTGCAGATCATTACCAAACCAGCTGTAGGATGAGAACACAGCACATCGAAACCCTAGGAGGTCACTGAGCTAATGATCTAATCCTACCTTCCGCAGGCAGTGCCCCTCCCTACCTCCTCCTGCCATCAGCCCTTTCCACGATGGACTCAGTCCATTCCAGAAGCCAGGCCAACACCGCCCCCTTCAAGGTCAGAGCAGAATGATAGTGAGCCTCCTCCTTTCCGGAAAGGAGGAGGATGGGGGTAATTTAGTCAAAGCCATTAGGCCCAAACCCTGGCCTGGCCAGGCCCCAGGTCTCCTATTTGGGAGAACCACTGCCCTCTGCCTGCCTCTCCAGCTACTGCTGGGCTGCAACCCAGGCACCTTCAACGGCCATTTTAGGGTTCTGATGAAACCACCTTCGGCTTCTGAAGTGCAGGCTGGGAAAGAAGGTGGGGGCCCACACAGCCTGGTGTCTCAGCAGGGAGCCTGGTGCCAAGTCCTGTGCCAGAGACACCTGATCTCGATAGAGAGAAGAGGGCACACGTGGGAGTGGCCACAGCAGGAGGGCACACTGGCCCCTACAGGCTCAGTCCCCACACCCCAAGTTCCAGGAAAGAAGGCAGAGGGGAAGTGGTCAGCAAGGGCACAGAGGCAGAACCCATGACTATACACGCTCTCCTCAAGCCAGAGGGCTTTACGAGGGCTTTGGCAATTACTACAGCCATTTGCTGTGCTGGGTAGGGACAGATCCTGTTTCTCTTTGTTTGAGGGCTCTGAAAGCTGGAGAAGCCAGCAGAAGCCGATTTCAGCATAAGAGGCTACACAATAGTTAGGGCAGAAGAGAAGAAACCTCACTGTTGGCCAGAGCTGACCAGTTTTTTTCTGAATAATAGCACCTGTGTATCAGCCTGGGAAAAGCGGGGAGGAAGGGAGGGAGCTTCACCATGTACAGTGAGGGGAGCTGGAAACAGGACCTGGAGCCCCTCTGCCTTTCAGCCTACTTCATGGCTGCTAGGCCCCCCCAGGCAGGTACTGGCATGGCTGCCAGCCTGAGGGACTGAAGTTTACACAGTTGGCAGAATCTATGCTTAAATTGGGGAAATAAAAGGGGGAGGAGTTGCACAGGAATTGAAAACAGCACCTATCAAAGCTGCCTATCCCCTTCCTTCTCTCACCGCATCTGGTCCCCCAGAAGGGCAGCTCCCAAGGCTATGTGGTTGACTGGTGACAGAAAAGGGGCAACAAAGAATGACAAGAGAGGCTATGAAGGTCTGAGCAGCACTGACAGGGCTGGCACAGACCCTGAGCCCTCCTACTGGGACCCCAACCTATGGTGAGGTCTAGAGTGGCATACTGCCATGAAAGCTCTGCCCAGACTCCAGTAGGTGCCCATTATTTGGTCCCAGAAAGCACAGGTGACTTGGAATCAGGAACTCTGGGCTCTAGCTACGTCACTATCCAACTGTGTGACCTTAAGCAAGTCACTTCCCATCTTTAGGTCTCAGCATCTTTAAAGGGTGGGACCCATGGAGCACCGCTGTTCTTCCTGCCCTGCAGCTCCAAGTCTTCAGGCTTTGCTCCTGACAGCCAGAAGAGGCCTCTGTCCTCATGTGTCAGAGAGAGTTTGGTCATGGATACTAGAGGTTAAAATTGGGCTGTGTTGCCTGAAGGCACCTAGAGGTGGTGGTGGTGCATCCTGAACACCATACTCACCAAAGGGATCCTGGGAGGGAGGCAACAACCTCAGCCTGCAGAAAGGCATCACTTCTGGGAAAAGGAGGTGAGGCATTCTTTAGAGGCTTGATGCCTCCTGGAATAAAGGACATCCCAGGCATAGAGATCACTTAGAAAAAGGCAGGCCCACCCTGCTGATTAGGGCAGAGGGTGAGACAGTCTGGCCATTGGAGCCTTCGACCTGCTCTGCCCTTTCAGTGCATGGGAAAGGGGCCAGCTGTGTCCATTCAGGCCACTCCCCCTGCTTTAGAAGCAGAAGGTGGCTGGCATTATTCGAAGTGGCTGAGGGCACAGGTTTTAGAAGACTGCAGTTGAATATGGCTCCTAAGGGAAGGCACCATCTCCAACGGAAACCTGATCAAAGGAATCTGCTTTGGGATTTCTCCTTCCTTTCAATATGCAACAGGCACTTGAAGGAAAGAGGGAACATCCCAGCTACTGAACCTCAGGAGCCCCACAGGGCCTGACAATGGGGAGAGGAAATACAGGTTGATTTGGAGGAAGCACTTGGATATATCTTTGGTTGCTTCAGGGAAAGCTTTGGCCCCTTAAAATTACTTTTTTCCTCCCTTTTCTCCCCCACAGGACTGTTGGGGTTGGCATCAAAGAAGGTAGATAGGAAGGAAAGAAGAAGAAGGTGGGCAGCAGGCAGAAAGAGTTAATCCGACCAGTCGTCCTCATCAAACTCAGAGGAGTCATCTTCTGAGTCACTGTACTCAACAGCAATTCGACGAGACAAGATGGTAGCCACGTCATTGCCCACGACATCCTGCTTCTCTTGTTCCCGTTGCTCTTCAACCCTGCGCAGCTGGAAACCTGGTGGCAAAGAGACAGATGGGTGAGGAAGGCATGTCCTCAGGCTTGGAATCCATTTGGGACTGGGTAAGGGGGAGTGGCCACCAATGGGTAAGGGGTATTGGAAAAGACAGACAAAAAGAAGGTTGTTCTGGAAAAGCAGAAGTAGTAAAGATGAGTTTACAAAATTGATAGCCCTGATGCCACAGGTGTGTCTGAAAGGCAGCCTGCTGTCCTTCCTGGTTTACACACTTTCAGGCTGGCGAGGACTTCTCATCAAGCTTTGAAGTGGGGAGCGGCCACCACACTCCATCTAGCAGATCATCAGTCTGCCCAATTCCATCAACTATAATGGGGCTCAGCTGCCACAGGCTGTCCCCTGTAGACTAGAAGTTTTTTGAGGATCACAAACAGAACAAACCACCAAAATCCCTCGGGACCAGACCTGACCTCTGACAGAATAAATACTCCAATGTTCCAGGACAGTGAGATGATGGGGGGGAGGGGAAGGAAGGGAAGAGGAGAAAAGAGGGAAGGAGATAAAAGAAAATGTGAGAAAAAAGGGGTGAGAAAGAGGGCAGGGGGCAAGGAAGGAAGACATGAAGGGCAAAGTGGTGAAGAAGGCTGGGGGGTTGCTGAGTCCAGTTGAACAAGGACCCACTAGGACAGTGATTCTTGCTTTTTTCTGAAGGCATAAAACCCTTCTGAGAAACTGATGAAAAATGGGGATCCTTCCCCAAGGGAAAAAAAAAATGCCTGCAAACACACATAAGCATATATTTCCAAGGACTTCCAAGATCCCAGCTTAAGAATCCTTTACTTTAAACCAAGGTGGAAAGAAATCTCAATCTCCATATTTTCAGGGTGAAGCCTTTTCTCAGGCTGCTCCTAGGCCTGATGTCCCAATCTCTCCCCACCCAACGAAAGCTATTTCCTGGGAAGGGCACAGAGCCCCCCTCACCCATCCCTCAATCAGTCATCCCAGCTTCAGAAAGACAAGGATCCATAGTCCCAGACCCACCACTGGGATTTACCTTGACGGATGGCTGAAAGCAGGTCGCTACGGGCATCACTCACGGCAGGCAAGGAAGACTTGGGCTTGGTGGCATCAGAAAATGGTGGTGGTGGTACAGCAGGCTGGCCATCTGCACCAGTGAAAGGGGGAGGAGGGGGCCCCGGAGGAGGAGGAGGAGGGGGAGGTGGAGGCGCTCCACCTGTTGGCTGGGACAAGGGAGGCGGTGGCAGAGTTGGGTAGTCAGCTGCCGGTGGTGGAGGAGGAGGTGGAGGGGCAGCAAAATCAGGGTGAGGTGGGAAAGATGGGGGTGAGGGTGGTGGAGGGGTCCCTGGAGACCCAAATCCTACAGGCGGTGGTGGAGGTGGGATGCCTATCATTGAAGGGGGAGGTGGCGGAGGGGCAGGTGGTGGAGCAAACCCGGGTTTAGGGCCTGGCGGAGAGCTTAGAGGAGGAGCTGGTGGTGGATGGCTTGGGCTGACCACACTGGATCTTTTGGGTCCAGCCAAACCAGATCCTCTTTGGTTGTCCACTGAGTAACTAAAAGGCCAAAGAAAAAAGACTCACCATTATTCTTAGAATGCAAATACCTACCTACAGTTAGCCTTGTCTCTATGCCGTGGTTTATCTTGGTTGACTATACTATCTCACTTTGGCTCAAACAAAAAGAAAAGCTTACCTATGGTCAGAACAAACCAGTAATAAAATAAGCAGCCTTGTAAGGTAATGAGCTTCCCACCAATAGAGGAGGATAGCCAGACTGAGTAAAACTACCTGAAAGAAGTGGACTTCAGATTCCTCTATCAGGTAAGGGCTGGCTGAGACATCTCTTAGGCACCCCTCTACCTTTTCAGCACTCCCAGGGAAGGCACCCTCCTGAACCCTTCTCTAAGAAGAATGGTCCATGGCAGTTGTCAGTTTAAACCTGCAGCCAGGATTAAGGGTGCATGCAAGAGAGAACTGGAATAAAAATTCAACCACCCACCCACACACCAGGATCTGTTTCTCAGGCTATTAACATTCACCAGCATTGGAGAGGGCAGGAAACCCAAGCCAGGCTGACCACACCTGAGTGGGATATAGATTTAGATGAATGCATCTTCAGTGCTCATGTGGGGAAATCTTGAGAGAGAATGAATCTCAATCTGAGAATCTGCAGAGATGGGAAATGAATGTGCCACCAGACTCCTGACTCAGGCTTGAAAGAGGATTAAGGCTACACCTCTCCTGGGATCAGATTTGCTCGGATGCAGCTTTAAGGTCTCAGGCCATGTGTGAGGCTGCAGGTTTTCTTTTTCCACCTTTGTATCTAATAGCTACTCCTTAGAAAAGCAGCCATTTTGGAATTTTCCACAGACCTTCAAGCCTTAGCCGCATCTGACAGGGCAACCAGCAGGAGTGATTTGGGAAGCAGAAGGAGATTTGGGATTAATGGTTTCAAGGGCCAAGAAGAATGAGGGGAGAGGAGGAGGACAGCACTGCTTTAGGTTTCCATCTGAGGGGTCCTCAACATATTCAATCTCTAATTAAGCAGTATTCAAGGAGAAAAGTGCACCTTTCAAAGCTCTCATTTGTCGGGCTACAGAAAGGACAAAAGTAACTGAGAAAACAGGGCAATCTGAACAATTCAAAGATCTCTTTTCAATGTGTTACTGAAGTGTTACTGCCTAACACGTCCTCTGTACACCTCTGCCAGGGACACTGACAAATAGCAAAATGGACAAATTTGGAGTTTCACCCCTCTTTTCCCTTTGTTTCATTCTTTCTGGAGATTCTACACAGCAGTGAAACTAACCAGAAGCAGTAAGAGAGGAAGTGACTCTATGCTAGGTTCCTAGACAACTGGGCAAGGTATCTGCAACTATTTCATGGACAGCAGTTTGTACCACTTCATTTCATGATGAGTTAAAGAAAAAAAGTTGGTGACTTCTATTTGTTCGGGTGTAGTCAGGAGTAGTTAAGAAAACAGGTTCTGGTCCAACTGACCAATCATGGCTCTGCCCTTACTGGCTGTGACTTTTGGGTCATTTCATTGACCTCTCTGGGCCTCACAGTTTACTCATCTGTAACATAGGGATAATAACAGTACCTATTTCAAAAGAGGACTCCTATGGGAATTAAGCAACATATACATAACAGTGTTTAGCATAATGCCTGGCACCTTGCAAACACTGGGTAAATGTTAATTATTTCTATTATCTACACAGTTTTGTTTGAAGTTATTTTAGTGGTCTTGACCTAGGGTTTGAACTCTTTTATTATTTTTTTTTTTGGCTCGCTCTGTCACTCAGGCTAGAGTGCAGTGGCATGATCATGGCTCACTGCGGCCTTAGCCTCCCAGGCTCAAGTGATCCTCCCACCTCAGCCTCCTGAATAGCTGGGACCACAGCTGTATGCCACCATGCCTGGCTAATTTTTTTGATTTTTAGTAGGGATGAGGTCTTGCTATGTTACCCAGGCTGGTCTTGAACTTTTGGCCTCAAGAGATCCTCCCACCCGGGCCTCCCAAAGTGCTGGGATTAAAGGTGTGAGCCACTGCTCTTGGTCCATTCTTTTGTTCTTGAGGGTATAACCACGAATAGTGGATGGAATAGGTGCCACCATTTACCTGAATTCTGCTGGTGGGGGAGGCAAGTTGTCCTCAGAGAAGGAAGGAGAAGGGGAAGAAGCAGAGTCTGACTGTGGTGGTGGTGGATAGCTGCTTGTATCCACGTTTTCAACACAGCCAATGCTGCCATTCTGGTACACCAAGGTGGGTGGATACCTGACAATGAACCGAATGCCAAAAACTGTCATTTAAAGAGCCTGAGTGGGTTTTCTTCTTAAAAGGTACTACAAAAATGCATTTGATACAAAAGCTATTAGGGAGAAATAAAATAGGTATATTTCCCGCATATTTTCTGTTACACTGAAATTTTATTTTAAGACTAAATATTCTATTGTCAAATATATCTCAGATATTTCTGCTAAATTGTTTGTAGTAACAGGATTCAACCCAGATTATCAAAACCATGCTGCTCCTTGCCCAGTCTTGGCCTTGTCAAACCCGGCAGTTCTTTTAAATTCTCTCCCCAGTGTCAGGTGCAGGTATACCTGAATCCCAAAGTCTGTCCTGTGGCAAAGGGTGAAGCCAAGTCCCACAGGCTAGTGAGTTGCAAACATGTGACTGGCATACAGCTTGATTTTGAGGTCAGCAAGCCTCTGGAGAGCTCGAAGGCCAAGGAGGCACTGGATTGCAAAATGAAGCTCAGGATGAATGCAGGGTGCTATGAGGTAGTAAATGTGGTCTTTCTGCCAGGTCTCTTATCAAACAAAATGAGCTGACGATTAAAGTAGGGTGCTAGGGCTTGCCTCATGAAAACCTGTCCCTCAGTGCACTGGGCCTTGGGTGAATTTGTTCTGGGTGAACAATAAAACTTCAAACAAGCACAAATATACAAGCATCAGCTAGCAAAATCTGGCCTGCTCTGCTCCACCTCCCCCTCTTTCCACCATTGTTGGGTTCTAAAGAACTCATCTAAAACAGACCCCAGGGAGAACAGAGTTGGAGGAAACTAACTGAATCTAAAGATTCTCTGACGTGGAAAATCCCCAAGGCCTGGAGCCCTGAAGTCTTGGCACGTCTCTTTATAGGTTCACCAACAGGCATGTCCAGATAGACTAGCCATGCAGCCCAACTCCAAACCGCCTGGACAACAGGAAAACGGGAGGCAAATCCTCATCTTCCTACTCCACAAAAAAAAAAAACACACACGGGTAGCTGGCATTCTGAACACGCAAGCTTCCGGCTTTAGAGTCATTGAACCTGTGACAACTGCCTGTCTGAACAGGATGGGTCCATGGAACAAAATGGCCCCCTTTACTGGCAGGTGAAGGTAATGAAGGTACCCTCAGGGGTGATTTCCTAGTAAAGAAAAAGGTTCATTTTTTCCTTTCACTGTCTTCATCACTCTTTAAAACAGATCTCTTAATCCACGAAGAACAAGTGTCAGAAGTGTCAAGATTTTTAAAAGTCAAGGTTTTCATGTAGAGTTATTTCTAAAAGCAAGAACAACTCAACTCTTTCCTTTTATCATTCCTAGACACCCAGCATGGGCTGGCATGGTTCTCTGACAGCCATGATGCAATGTATTTAGAGAAAAAAACAGGGCGACATTCATTCCAAGCAGTCATGGTGACTAGGCTTTGAATGTCAACCAGGTCAGATACCAGGATAAGTATCAAACCAAGCTTTAAAACCATCTTTTCCCCCCTTTAAACCTCCAGTGTGATTTGGTATTGGGAAATGGGGTCAGACTGGCACCTCTTATTTCTTCGCAGAGATATACAGCCTCAATACTGGCCAAGCAACCTTTCCCACACTGTCTATGAGGTCTGCATTCAGTCCCTTGGCCAGCCTCTCTCCCAAGACTGACAAAAGCTGACTGAAAAGTTGCTTCGGTGATGTGAACAACTTCCTTGCCCGGCCCTCCCCAGCCCTGAGAGTGAAGTGCCCAGTTCTTAGGCATGACCTTCAAATAAATGCTCTGGAGGCAAAGGATTCCCAAGACTGCTTTTCTTCCCTTTCCAGTCTTTCCTCTGGGGCCCTGAGATGTGTCAGTGTCTCGCAGAGTAAGGACACTAGGAGCCATGGGCTTTCTTTTCCAGACCACTCCAGTCACCTCATTTAAATTGCTGAGTCTCTTGATTTATTTAGCAAATTTTAATCACCAGATGGATGCACTTTAAAGTAGCTGATTAATAGTGGTATTGATCTAAGCCACACAGACAGACTTCAGGGGGCGTGAAAGGTGTTACACCAGAGCTGTCAGACTGTTGTCCCCAGGTCCCCAGCCCCTTCAAAGAATGCTACCGACAGCACGAAGGCATTACCTACCCAGAAGGCCCCAGCTTTTCTTTGGACTCCACAAATTCTTGTCCCATCTTCATTTTCTCCCACTCTTCCTTACGTGTCTTGATTTTACGTGGGTTTACGTTCCCTCGATTTGGATTATCTTTCTTTTCTTTCTATAATGAAAAGAACAGGAAGGTCTTTGTAGAACATTTTCCAAAGTTCTTCATTAAAATTCTACCCATCTTCATGGATGCATATCTAAGAGATGATCTACCTAGACAACATACAATAACTACATAACTTACAGAATTACTGGGTTTGGCATGATCTAGAGGCCATCTAATCCACACCATCCCCTAGGTGAAACATTTGCTTAATCCCACATTCAAATGCCTTCAGCAATGGGAAACCCACTACCTCTTTTCATTCACATTTTTGAAAAGCTCTAATTGCTAGAAGTTAGTAAACAGCTATTTATTATTTGCTCAGCCCCAAAGATCAGTTAAGAGAGATGAAATGTAATGAGACCTCTGGTAATCTGGGGCATATATAGGGAAATAGTTAAAAAAACAAAACAAAACAAAAATCAATGAAGAATTTTTCAGCCTGTGCAGCTGCTCTTGCCCCTGGCACTCTCTTGGGCCTCCCGGCAGCCATGCTTAATGGGAATGAGGTTGCAACTGGTAGGTCACATACGTATCAGGAAGACTCTATGGGGAGGAAGAATCTCCAAAATCTACATATATCCCCCCACCCTGGCCCCCGCCAACCAGTAGTGAAGGTGTTAAACTGCTCCTGTTGCAAATCAAATACTGCAGAACCTTGTGCTAATCTCCGAGAAATGAGCTGCAAAACTGGCGGGGAAGGGACTAGCCTAGCTTGCGTGTCCAGCAGAGTCAGGTGCAAATTGCAAGAGAAATAAATGGTGAATAGAAAAGTCAATTTCTAAAACTCAGCCTGAATATACTCAATTGTTAATAGCGCTGGGGGGAACAAACACATTTTTGGTGTGATTTATACTTTCATCTTAGTTGTGCTTGGTGTGGCCACATTTTTTTAAGAGTTTCACCTGGCATCCAAGCAAGCAGCCACTCAAAATGATTACTTCACATAAGATTGGCTTCCTTTTTATCCCCCCTCCACAATCATGCCTACTGATGTAGAGAACAGAGGCCCCTTTCCCCTCACCCTATGCTTTCTCTTCTCTTTCATGATATCCTTGGTGTCCTGCAGCATCTTCTCCTTCCAAAGATCAAAGAAGTATGAAGGGTCTGTGTAGAATTTGAGTGCCTCTTTTCCATCGTCCCTGGGATAGAAATGAAGACAAGTAGCTGTCAGTAGACAGATGAGCTCCCAACCAAATCCAATATTCCAAACACCTACCAGTTAGCAGTTTTTACACCAAGGATTCAAGAAGTCATTTGAATCGATTGCGTATTTCCTCTCCCATACCAGCACTTCAATGCCCCTGAATGGCACCTCTCTACTTATCAGGCTTTTTAAGAACCTTAGCCTTACTTTCAATTCCTGGTAGATGAATTTGCATTGTCAGGGCAAGAACAGGTGATAGCAGCAGGGATTCTGATTATTTCTAATGATCTGCATGGCCACAGACATCTCCCTGAGGATATTCGGATATCCTGGTACATCAGAGGGGATTTCTACCACTGTTCCTCTTTTCGCACCAGTTCCCCAGGACTCTCTAGGAAGCATCAGTAGCTTTCCACCGACTGGAAATCTGTGTATACATGTGGAGGTTCATGTGTATGCATATGTATACATATATACATGAAAAGTGTATGTGTATACAGCTGTTATTTCTCTGCACACACAGGTAAGAAACCACAGCACTCCACCTTCTTGCTCCCTTCTAAAATAGATCAGCATCCACACACACCCCAACCACAAGGGGGCTCCAGTGAAAAAAAGACGGCCAGCTGTTGTTAAGACCACAAGGTTTAATCACCAGCTCCTAATTAGTGGCTGTGCCAATGGGATGGCATAAGTCACTGCGTGTTCATATAAGGGCTATCAGCCAGACTCAATGGTCCTGGTTAGAATCTTGCACTTTGGCATGGATAAGGCCCTCGTGTCACTATCCAGAAAATATGTGCTTAGGAGTGAACATTTATCTTAACATTATTCTGAACTAAAAAGAATTGGAAAGGCAATTCTGTTCCCTCCCCTCCAATCCTATCACAACACAGAAAGCACTTCCAAATCAACCATTAATGATTGAGACGGAGTCTAGCTCTGTTGCCAGGCTGGAGTGCAATGGCGTGATCTTGGTTCACTGCAACCTCCGCCTCCTGGGTTCAAGCAATTCTCATGCCTCAGCCTCCTGAGTAGCTGGGACTACAGGCATGTGCCACCACATCCAGCTAATTTTTGTGTTTTTAGTAGAGACAGGGTTTCACTATGTTGGCCAGGATGGTCTGGATCTCTTGACCTTGTGATCTGCCCACCTTGGCCTCCCAAAGTGCTGAAATTACAGGCATGAGCCACCGCACCCAGCCGTTTGTTTTCTGAGACAGAGTCTCACCTGTCGCCCAGGCTGGAGCGCAGCGGCGTGATCTCGGCTCACTGCAACCTCCGCCTCCCAGATTCAAGCGATGCTTCTGCCTCAGCATCCTGAGTAGCTGGAACTACAAGCATGTGCCACCACACCCAGCTAATTTTTGTATTTTTAGTAGCGACAGGGTTTCACCATATTGGTCAGGCTGCTCTCAAACTCCTGACCTTGTGATCTGCCCGCCTCGGCCTCCCAAAGTGCTGGGATTACAGGCATGAGCCACCGTGCCTGGCCACATTAATGATTTCTATATTAAATCTTCTTCTGAGTTAGATATACACAACTTATTTCTGTTAGGCCAAGTTCAGATAATTGAGAGGCCATGCTAATTCTGACACTGTATGTTAAAAAGAAAAATACCACTAACTGAAGAAAAAAATTCTATTAATATCATTTGTTTATCCAATCCTATCACACAAACCCTATGTCACACTCCCTACAATATTACTAGCTGTACGACCCCTTTCTGCCCCACAACCCCTCTGCCCAAACCCAACTAGACTCAATAATGGAGGCTGCAGAGTCAAATCTCTGTCCTGCTATGCTGGTCTCTTTGAAAGCCCAGGGGAAAACATAATTTTACACAGTAAAATGAAGGACAGATGCCATGTACTTTATATCTGTGTGAGAAGGTTCCCTGAATCAGACTGGTGTTCTTGAATTTCACATGGGGATGCACGTGTGCATGTGCGCGCACACACACACACACACTCTCTCTCTACCTTGTAGTGTATACATGTCTGATAGAATACATCCGCCTTCAGCTATCTGTAATTACTTTTTATCTGCTCCAAAGATACGTATGGATGTAAGCAAGATAAATATTCACCTTCTGCCTCTCTTCAGTGGTTTTTTTGCAGGATGGCAAAACTACCAAACCACTAGAGGAGAGGGGCTTTAAGTTGTCTATAAGGCTACCTTGTTTTTCAAGTCCAGCCACAGCAGGGTAGGTCCTTTCAGAAGGAAATGTCTAAAGGATGTTCAAAACAAAGTGAACAATGCTCATGTGGAAGAATGCCAATTATTCCTTAAGCTTTGGAAAGACCCCTCTGGGCCCAGAGCAGCCAGTCCGAAAGGCTAGCCCCACTAACTCGCCCAAACATCTGGTAATCTAGTGGTTTCCAAGTAAGTGGGAGCCTTGCTAGAATGTTGCCCCTGGGATCCATGCTGTAGGACCGCCTTGTAACAAAGTCCTTTTGGTTCTATAATAACTAAATTCCTTGGATGGAATCCAAGATGGACCTGGCTTATATGAAATTAAACTCTGTAGCATGCAATGTTACAGTAAACTTTCAATATATGTTATACTCACTATGCATTTCAGAAACCAAACAATAATAAGTGACAAGTGTCTATGGGGTACATTTTAGTTTCTGCCACCACAGACAACACTGGAGTAGGCAGTAAGCTTTTAAATACAAGCCTCTGATGTAAACAACCACTTCAGATAAAAAGACAATCTAGTGTTATTAACCATAGGTTGAAAAAGGGAGCTAGCAGGCCATTACCTGTAAGGGGTAAGATTGTTGAGAGGGGGAGGAGTATCACAGGTATTGTATGTTTCTAAGACAGGCACTGGGAGAGAGTTTCTGTCAAAAAGCTTCTGATCTTGAATGGTGGAGCTTCTGAAGGCCTTTCGGGTGTTGATTCCTTGTAGTGACACTGAGAGAAGATGGAAGGCATTAGAAAATGGACGACAGGCTATTTGAGCAAACACTGAGTCACACCAGTCGGAGAGGCCTCAGCTGCTGCATTTCTTGGCTGCGGCTGTCTGCAGCCAGGCTTTTTTTTTCCCTCCCGCTCTGGGGAAGCCCCACAAGGCTGTCAGCAGCCCAGTCATTTCACGACTGAACAAAATGAGGCAACACAAAGGTTTACTATGTGGCCAGATCTAGCAGGCCTCTCCTTAGGAGGAATGAATCTTCCAAGTACTTTTATGGTAGCAGAATACGACTGAGGGAGGGGAAATCTGAGAAAGAAGGAATTGGGGGAATGGGAGAAAGGAGTGCATGGGGGTGTGGTAGAGCTAGAAAGGTTCTTCCCACCACTCAGGCTTGTGTCATTTCAAAGCAGAACTCTATAGGTCTCTGTGATTTCTCCTCTCACTTTTTTTTTTTTATAAATCAGGGAAAAAATTCTACAAAACTGTTCAGCAGAGACTGCAAATGCTGAGCTCAGCTTTCTTACCTTCTTCTTCCTTGGGATCCAGCTGAGTGACTTTAACTTGTAGTCGGTCAACCCTCTCAGCAAGAGAGCTTACCCGAGAGGCAAAGGTATTTGCCTGAGTAAAGAGCTCTCCAAAAATGTCCTCTGCATATTTACCTGGGAAGAGCAAAGAAACAAGTCACTAGTGCATAGAAGTAACATAAATGGTCAGAAAAACTGGCTACTAAAGACCGTATTTCCTAACTCTCAAACACATACATGCATACATACATACACACATACCCTAAGACGGTTTGGGCTATATGCAGATGACTACTCTTGGAGACAGAGAAATACTCTTCATAGTTTAGGAAGTCTGCATATGTTCTATAACTAACAGAGCGTTCTTGACAGACTGAACAGTCATGAAACTCAAAACAGGCTGAATAAAACTGAAAGGTCTAATGCAAAAAATTAAGCCTGGAAGAACAGATAATATTTCTACACATTTCCAGCCTGGGCAACATGGTGAAGCCCCATCTCTACTAAAAATACAAAAATCAGGCAGGCGTGGCGGCAGGCACCTATAATCCCAGCTACTAGGGAGGCTGAGGCAGGAGAATCGCTTGAACCTGGGAGGTGGAGGTTGCAGTGAGTCAAGATCCAGCCACTGCACTCCAGCCTGGGTGACAGAGTGAGACTCAAAAACAAAAAACAAAAAACAAAAACAAAAAAAAGAAAAAAAAACTACACATTTGCTTATAGCCTTTGGCCTCTTGCTGTTCTGTAAAAGCACCTTATAAAATGGTTCTGAAAAACAGACTGGGAGTTCAGAGGACGTTCTAGGCATCTAAAATTAACATGAAAAATAAGAAATTAGTTCCCCAATGGAGCCTTAAAAGTATAGTGAACAACCATGATTAGCTGTGGTATCTTTGAGGGGTCCTGAGCTTATCAGAGATGCACAACTTCTAAGAGGTGGAAAGATTACTTTATGTTTTATAACCTATAACTTCCTTTTCTTTTTTCTTTCTGTTTTTCTTTTTGGAGACAGAGTCCCTCTGTGGCCCAGGCTGGAGTACAGTGGTGTGATCTTGGCTCACTGCAACCTCTGCCTCCTGGGCTCAAGAGATTCTCACATATCAGCCTCCCAAGTAGCTGGGATTACAGGTGAGCACCACCATGCCAGGCTAATTTTTGTATTTTTAGTAGAGACAGGGATTTGCCAGGTTGCCCAGGCTGGTCTCAAACTCCTGCCTCAAGTGATCCACCCACCTTGGCCTCCCAAAGTGCTGGGATTACAGGTGTTGAGCCACCACACCCGGGCTGTAAACTAAAACTTTCAAAGTCTTTTCTCTAGGTTACAATCCTTCAAATCTATATCTCAGGAAAAAAGTGAAAAGCTGAAACTTCCAAGCCCTCTATGAAAAACAACATACCAGTGGTCTCTTTCCACAATGTCTTGATTTTTAGAAAAAGACAAGTTCTGTACTTTCAACCCTGGAATGCAAGGAGAATTTGCAGCCAAAGAAACATAACAGCAATTTGATACTACCTCTATATTGTCATTCCAAGCCACAGGCACATTCTTACTAGGAATGAAAAGTGGTGCATACAAATAAATATACCATCTGAGCTACTTCTTCTTATTTTTTGGAGACAGAGTCTCGCTCTATCCCCCAGGCTAAAGTGCAGTGGCGCACAATCTCAGCTCACTGCAGCCTCCTCCTTCTGGGTTCAACCAATTCTCATGCCTCAGCCTCCTGAATAGCTGGGATTACAGGTGCTTGCCACCACACCAGGTTCATTTTTGTATTTTTAGTAGAGACAGGGTTTCATCATGTTGGCCAGGCTGGTCTTGAAATCCTGACCTCAGGTGATCCACCCACCTCAGCCTCCCAAAGTGCTGGGATTATAGGTGTGAGCCACTGCGCCTGACCCTACCATCTGAGCTTCCTACTTGCAAGGTGAAGGCAGGCATAAGAGACTGTGCCCAATCACATGATAATTTTTTTTGAGAATTGTTTAGAGTAGGCTCAATTTTTAGCTTCAAAACTACATTATGCTTAGTCCATATCTGAGGGAAAAAAATAGCCTAAAAGGCCAAAACCATACCTTCAGGTGAACTGCAGCTCACCTTCCCAGTACAACCTGAAGAGTGGGGATAAGACCAATCAACTGCATATTTTGAATTGCTGGTAAATTTAAGTCAATAAGGATTTCTAATCAAGGAAGAAGCAAGTCCTTGCATACTGAATGGTTTGTGACCTAAACAACTGTGGGAAGCTCCTGAGCTCAAATAACTCAAATCGGCTGATAAGTGTTTCAGTTCTGCAGGTTGAGGATTTTATTTGATCCCTGTTCAAAATATGGCTAAGTTCCTATAAAAACCATACTGTATCATGCTCGTCTAGGTAATGGAAAATTGTGTTTGGAAGGCTAAAACAGAGAAATATGCAACATTATGTGTAGAAAATAAACCAAGCTCAAAAATACCTGTTAAAAATAATAGAAGGCTGGGCGTGGTGGCTCATGCCTGTAATCCCATCATTTTGGGAGGCCAAGGTGGGTGGATTACCTAAGGTCAGGAGTTTGAGACCAGCTGGGCCAACACAGTGAAACCCTGTCTCTACTAATAATACAAAAATGAGCTGGGTGTGATGGCAGGTGCCTGTAACCCCAGCTACTCAGGAGGCTGAGGCAGAAGAACTGCTTGAACCTGGGAGGCAGAGGTTATAGTGAGCAAAGACTGAGCCACTGCACGCCAGCCTGGGTAACAGAGGGAGACTCCATCTCCAAAAAAAAAAAAAAAGAAAGCTGGCTGTGGTGACATACACCTGTAATCCCAGCTACTCACGAGGTTGAGGCATGAGAATCACTTGAACTTGGGAGGCAGAGGTTGCAGTGAGCCGAGATTGCGCCATTATACTCCAGCCTATCTCAAAAATAATAATAATAAATAAAACAATAAAAGAATAAAAGAAAAGAGAAGGGCTGGGCGTGGTGGCTCATGCCTGTAATCCAGCACTTTCGATGGCTGAGGTGGGCGGATCACAAGGTCTGGAGATCGAGACCATCCTGGTTAACATGGTGAAACCCCGTATCTATTAAAAATATAAAAAATTAGCCGGGCATGGTGGTGGGCGCCTGTAATCCCAGCTATGTGGGAGGGAGGCTGAGACAGAAGAATCACTTGAACCCGGGAGGCGGAGGTTGCAGTGAGCCAAGATCACGCCACTGCACTCTGGCCTGGACGACAGAGCAAGACTCTATTTCAAAAAAAAAAAAAAAAAAAAAAAGAAGAAGAAGAAGAAGAAAAGAAAAATATCTATTAACCACCCAGCTATTCTGGAAGGAAAAAAAAACAAACAAACCCCAATCACCTTACACCAAGAGAGTCACCAAGAGAGTACCTAGGATTTCCTGCTCCTTAAGTGGAGGGGGTAGTGACAGTGGGAGTAGAGGCTCAGTGTGGCACAGTGGTTTTCAAGATAAAATCTTACAAAGAACCTCAATATTTAAAACTGCTAACAATAAAATCTCTATTTTAAGAGGAAGTGAGGTGATGTGAAGGCTTCCCCACTGTCTCATCAACTCAGGCCCAAGGCAGACTTACAACTATACTATGAGACATGCAGCAGTTGACTTCAAATCAGAAAATCTGAATCAAAGTCTCAGATTTATACTTGTGTACTCATCAGCAAGTCACAATCTCCCAGCCTTAGTTTCCTCATCTGTAAAGTGGGATATCTACCCCATCAAGTTACCTTGAGGATTAAGTGAGCTAAAAATATGAGTTGTTACAATGAGATTCTTCCTTATACTGCTCAACCACATTACATGACTTAAGATTGTAAATACCAAAGGCCAGGTGCAGTGGCTCACGCCTATAATCCCAATACCTTGGGAGGCTGAGGTGGGTGAATCACTGATGGGCAGGAGTTTGAGACTAGCTGAGCCAACATGGTGAAGCCCCTTCTCTCCTAAAAATGCAAAAATTAGCTAGGCATGGTGCCGCATGCTTGTAATCCAAGTTACTCGGGAGGCTGATACATGAGAATTGCTTGAGCCCAAGAGGTAAAGGTTGTAGTGAGCCAAGATCGCACCACTGCACTTCAGCCTGAGCAATGGAGTGACACTGTCTCTAAAGAAAAAAAAAGCGTAAATTCTGAATACCCTATGTTTTTGTTTTTAAATGTTTTTATTTTTTAGACATTGTCTTGCTCTGTTGCCCAGGCTGCAGTGCAATGGTATGATCTCCGCTCACTATAACCTCTGCCTTCTGGGTTCAAGAGATTCTCCTGCCTCAGTCTCCTGAGTAACTGGGATTAAAGGTGCATGCCACCACGCCTGGCTAATTTTTGTCTTTTTAGTAGAGAAGAGGTTTTCACCATGTTGGCCAGGCTGGTCTCAAACTCCCAACCTCAAATGATCCGCCTTGGCCTCCCCAAGTGCTGGGATTACAGGCGTGAGCCGCTATGCCCAGCCTAAATACCCTGTTTTAAGCTTAGAGGAAAATTTTAGATATAATTCCAATCAGTAATTTGATAGTCTTATTCTTCAGGTGCTAAAAATTACTCCCAATTTCAGAAAACAATCGTGTGATACTGAACTAGGGAAAACCAAAATGCCTTGCTCAAGAGTTAAATTTCACCCATTCAGATGACCAAGACAGACCCAATATCCATCAGGACACCCATAACAGATATCACATTCTGCAAAAGATTCCAGGAAGCAGTCTTCAATTTTGTTTTTTTCTTAGTAGAACTCTTCAAATGAAATGTTACATGGAAGTAGAACAGGTAAAACTGATTTTTAAAAATGTGAAGCTGCTCTTATTGAAGTCTGAGTGGGAGTCTTGGAGCTCCCCAGTGGCATGCCCCACCCCCTCACCCACACTGCAGTCAGTCAGAAACCCAATATCTAGTTTGATTCTCTAATGACCCAAGTGGGGGTTCCATTCTCCTGGGTGGCCACAATACTGATCCAAAGTGCTGGCTGGCTGGCTGTACCTTTATTTCCTAAGATATGGCAACCGAATATGCGAAATGCCAATCTTACTGTTCTAAGAAAAAATCAGAATTCTGGATGTGCTGTCACGGAGCAATCTATGGCTGTGGAATTTTTAGTTTTAGGCTTTATCCATTTCATAATCAGACTTTCACTACTAAATTGAGAAGTTCCACCTAGGTACAATGCACATAAGGCCAAGGTCATGAGCCTGAAGCACATATGAACCCTTCCCTATACTCCTCTCAGCTAGATGAAATCCTAGTCATCTTTCAAGGCCCCATTCAAATGTAACCTCTTCTATGAAGCATTCCTTGACCCTGCCTGTCCCCACCTGTGCTGCCACTACCCACAGAAAGTATTCTTTCCATTCTTACATTCTTTGTGCATCAACAGCATGAAATCATGGGAAATATATGGACATGAATTATTCGACAAACATTTACTAAGCTTCTGCTGCGTGACAGGTACTATACAAGGTAGACACTGGGGTTCAAGGACAAACAACACATGATTTCTACCTTCAACTTTTCTTTTTTTCGGTTGCCCAGGCTGGAGTACAGCAGCACTATCTCAGCGCACTGCTGCCTTGACCTCCGGGGCTGAAGCGATCCTCCCACCTCAGCCTTCCAGATAGCTGGAAGTACAGGTGCACGTCACCACACCAAGCTAATTTTGTTTATTTTTTGTAGAGGCAGGGTCTCACTATGTTACCCAGGCTGTCTCAAACTCCTGTGCCCAAGTGATCCTCCTGTCTCAACCTCCCATATAGTGCTGAGATTACAAGCACGAGCCAATGCACCTGGCCAAGAATTTTTTTTTTTTTTTGAGATAGAGTCTCGCTCTGTGGCCCAGACTGGAGTGCAGTGGCACGACCTCGGCTCACTGCAACCTCCGCCTCCTGGGTTCAAGTGATTCTCCTGCCTCAGCCTCTTGAGTAGCTGGGATTACAGGTGCGTGCCACCACGCCCAGCTAATTTTTGTATTTTTAATAGAGATGGGGTTTCATCATGTTGGTCAGGCTGGTCTCAAACTTCTCACTTTGTGATCCACCCACCTCGGCCTCCCAAAGTGCTGGGACTACAGGCATGAGCCACTGCGCCCAGCCCCAAGAGCTCTGAATTGCATATAAGAGACATAGGTAATCTGTAATATAATGTGATAGGATAATATAGGCATGTAATGGGAGCTCAAAAGTGCACTCTTAGCCCAACCTGGAAGAGGAGATACCTGACCTGGGCTTTGAAGGATCAGCTACAGGCAGCTAGTCAGCCAAAGATGGCAAGGGCTGTTCAGCCAGGTGGGATAGCAAGAGCACTACATGGAAGTATGAGAGAGCATGGTCTGTCTCAGGAGAACTACTAGTAATTGATAATTCATTCCTTCTTCCCTTCCTTTTTCCTTTAAATTAATTAATTAATTTGAGACAAGGTCTCACTCTGTTACTGAGGCTGGAGTGCAGTAGCACAATCATGGCTCATTGCAGTCTTGAACTCCCAGGCTCAACCAATCCTCCCACCTTAGCCTCCCAACCAGCTGTGACTACAGTTGTGCACCACCACACCCGGATAATTTTTTAATTTTTTGTAGTGATAGGGTCTTGGTATGTTTCCAGGGCTGGTCTTGAACTCCTGAGCATAAGCAATCCTTCTGTCTCAGCCTCCCAGAGTGCTGGAATTATAGGCTTGAGCCACTGTGCTGGGCCCCCTTTCTCCATTTTAAAAGACTGTAAAATGAGGGCTGGGCATGGTGGCTCACACCTGTAAACCCAACACTTTGGGAAGCTGAGGTGGGTAGATAACCGGAGGTAGGTCAGGAGTTTGAGACCAGCCTGGCCAACACGGTGAAACCCATCTCTACTAAAAATACAAAAAATTAGCTGGGCATGGTGGCGGGTACCTGTAATCCCAGCTACTCAGGAGACTGAGGCAGGAGAATCACTTGAACCCGGAGGTGAAGGTTGCAGTGAGCCAAGATCGCGCCATTGTACTCCA
>CAUYLG010012007.1:0-126215 GCA_963573385.1 Cacajao melanocephalus
GCTTCCCCCAAAACTTCTCCGAGAAAACATGTGCCACATGCAGCCCTTCCAGGCGCATAGAGGTTATCTGTGACAGAGTCAGAAAATCACGCAGCGTGTGAATGCCCATTTGTTTGAAAATAATCACAGAAAACAGATGTCCTCTGGAGATGACATTTTGAAATGGACTTGTTGCACCACCTCTGCAGGCGACACCGGGAGCGGACACCGCCGCGTTTGTTCAGGGCGCTAGAGGACGTGGAGCAGAAGACCTGAGAAGCAAGAGGAGAAAGTTCTATGCCAGACTGGTCACATTTAGAAGATGTTTTCATATGATAATCATTGCCTTGTGTGTGCATTTTGTTCCTCGTTATTGTATATATAGCTGACAACTCCAAGTCCTTTTTGAAATGTCTAGTCTCTTTCTTTTGAGACAGTCTCTTCCTCTTTGTCGCCCAGGCTGCAGTGCAGTGATGCGATCGCGGCTCACCTCCCAGGTACAGCCGATTCTTCTTCCTTAGCCTCCCAAGTAGCTGGGATTACAAGCGAGCACCACCACGCCTGGCTGTTTGTATTTTTAGTAGAAACAGGGTTTCATGATGTTGGCCAGGCCGGTTTCGAACTCCTGACCTCAAGTGATCCGCCAGCCTGGGCCTCCCAAAGTGCTAGGATTACAGGCCTGAGTCACCGCGCCAGGCTGCAACTGTCCAGTCTTTCTAGATGTTCTGAAGTGTCTAGTGTGTGTTAAAATTAGAGATAGTAAAATAACACATTTTGTAAATATCTTTTGAATTAAATTCATATGAATGTCTTGAGGGGGGAATGGCCAACCACCAGTGGAGTAACACACGTTGTGTTTATGCACTGATTCAGGGGAGGAGGAGGAGGAGGTAGTGCAGAGAGCTCTATGCCACCAGTGTGCTCACAGTGATGCAAGATTAACCAGTCTCTCATGTCTGTGCACTCTGTTTTCTTTCTCTGTGTATACAGTGTTTATAGAGGAAAACAAGTCCTAATTTACATCTAGATGTTCTAGACGTTAAAGAGGCTGCCAGTATATGACAAAAGTAGAGTTAGTAAACTAATATATTTTGAACATTTTGTTTTAAAATTCCTTGGGAAGATTATCTTCTGAAAATTTGAGAATTATTGGCCACTGGTCTGATGGAGATGGGAAGGGTTCTAGGCTGGAATATTTCCATCTGGAAGACTTCGATTATAACTATTGTTACATGAGTACAGTTTATTCAAGACTGCTTTGCAAGCCCGGTGCAATGGCTCATGCCTATAATCCCAGCCCTCTGGGAGGCTGAGATGGGTGGATTGCATGAGGCCAGAAGTTCAAGATCAGCCTGACTAACATGGTGAAACCCCATCTGTACTAAAAATACAAAAATTAGCCAAGTGTGGTGATGCATGCTTGTAATCCCAGCTACTTGGGAGGCTGAGACAGGAGAATCAGTTGAACTTGGAAGGCAGAGGTTGCAGTGAGCCAAGATCACACCACTGCACTCCAGCCTGGGTAATGGAGAGAGACCACCTCAAAAAAAAAAAAAAAGAAGAATGCTTTGTATATAGTGGGCAAATATACTCCTTACCTGAAACATCTAGCCTGTCTAGATGTTTACAAGTGTCCAACATATGTTAAATCTACAGGTAACATTCAACCTCTAAGTAACAGTAAAATAATCACTTAATAAATATTTTTTGCTAAAATTCATAAGAAATAGTGTCTTTTGGAAGTGGGATTGCTAAACCACCTCTGTGAGCTGTGTAGTAGTGTCTTGTTTGATGGTTTAGAGGAAGTGGGAGGGGAGATGTTGCAAAAGGTAATATGCTAGTGTGTTTCTACTTGAACATTTTTCTGTATGTTTTGTGCATTTTGTTTTGCCATGTATAACGTATATAATAAATGAGTTATAATTTTACAACATCTAATCTCTTAGACGTTAGAGGTTGCCAGTGTATGACAAAGTACTCTGTAAACTTAGCACATTTTGTACACTTTGTGTTGAAATTCATAGGAAAGCTTGTCTTCTGTAAACGACTTTGGATACAGATTTGTTCAACTGTCTCTAAGCATTACGTGTGCCTGTATGTCCACTGAATTGAAGGCAGAGAGAAGGAAGTGAGGAGGGAATGGTTCAAGACCAAAATGATCCTGTTTGGAACATACCTCAGATTATAACCATTGTACATGTATGCAATGTTATTTAACAGTGCTGTGTGCATGGTGGCAAGTTATATGAAATATCTAGTCTTTTCAGCTATTTAGAAGTGCTTGATGTATTTAAAAGCAGAAGTAGTTGAATAATACTTTCTAAACAGCTTTTTAAGACTGATGGAAAATACCGTGTTTTGAAGTGGAATTGTTAAACCGCGTCTCTGTACAATGTGCTCTCTACTTGTTCATTGGGTCGAGGGAGGTGGGAGGAAAGAAACTGCAAAAGATGTTCTGCTAGTGTGTACTAGAAAATTCCGGCTTGTCTGTTGTCTTATATATTATGTGCATTTCGTTTAACTTTGCTATGCTGTGCATATTGTGTATATACCGGACAAGTGAGTCATCAACTGTGTATAATATATAGCCTCTAGGTATTAAATTTTATAATGTCTAGTTAATTTTATAACATCTAGTCTCTAGATATTAAACAGTATATGACAAAAGTAGTGTTAGTAAACGAACACATTTTGTACACTTTGTGTTAAGATTCATTAAAAGGCAGTCTTGTGAAAGCAACTTTTGGAAATGAAATGATTAACATCCACTCTAAGTGAATCAAGTGCCTATATCCACTGGGTTTGTGGTGGAGAGGAGTGGGAGAAATTAAGGATTCTAGACTAGAATGTTTCGATTTAGAAGACACTTTCAGATGTAACCATTGTTACCTATGTGTAGTTTATTCAACACTCCTGTGTGTACAGTGGACAAACTAAAGTCCTTAACTGAAATGTCTAGGCTTTCTAGATGTTTAGAAGTACACAAAATATGTCGCAGATATCCTTTTGATTCATATGAAATACTGTCCTTTGGAAATTGATCAAACCACTTACCTGAGCCGTACATGTTATTATATTTGTGCTGGTTTGGGGGGAAGGAGAAGAAAGTGCAAAAGTCTTTATACCAGTGCGTTTTTGGTGAGGCACGCTTGACTGTTGTCCCTTGCGTCTGCATTTTCTTTCACTGTGCTGTGTATACTGTATCTAAATGGACAAATGAGTCCTAATTTACAATATCTAGTCTTTCCAGACGTTAAGGAGGTTGCTGAGGTATGACAAAAGTAGAGTTAGTAAACTGATACATTGAGTACACTTTGTGTTAAAATTCGTAGACTGTTCTTAAAAGCACAAAAGTGAAATTGTTAAAATCTCTAACTCAATGCTTGCAACTCTTCTGGATGCTCATACCTGTCTACAGGGTTAATTTAGAGGTCAGAGGGGAAGGATTCTAGGTGATAATATTCTTATTTAGAAGACATTTTCAAATTATTGGCTGTGTTATATACGTGCACCATTTATTCAATGCTACTGCGTATACAGTGGAAAACAAGTCCCATTTGAAACGTCTTTCTAGATGTGTAAAAGCACACAACGTAGGTTAAAAGTAGAGACTAAAGTAACACCTTTCACATATTAAAAAAAAATTGCGGGCACCCTGCAGTAGCTCACACCTGTAATCCCAGCACTGTGGAAGGCCAAGGCGGGCGGATCATGAGGTCAATAGATGGAGACCATCCTGGCCAACATGGTGAAACCCTATCTCTACTAAAAATACAAAAAAAAAAAAAATAGCTGGGTATGGTGGCACTTGCCTGTAGTCCCAGCTTCTTGGGAGGCTGAGGCAGGAGAATCGCTTGAACTCGGAAGGTGGAGGTTGCAGTGAGCAGAGATCGTGCCACTGAACTCCAGTCTGGCAACAGAGCAAGAATCCATCTAAAAATAACTTGCCTTGGAGGGGTTGCAGTTTGGAATGCATTTGTTAAATTTGATGTTCTGGAGAGTATACTAACTGTTCATTGGGTAGTGACAAGTTGGGGAGGAGGAAGTATGTAGGAGGAAGAGTTCTCTGCAGGTGAGTTAGATTAGTTCAGATGGTGTAACCATTGTTCTATATGTGCATTTTAGTTAATATTGTTGTGTATTCAAAGGTAAATCCTCTTGCTCAAAGTGTGTTACAAGTAGAGGTAGTAAAACAATCTCTTTATATCCTTTTGTTAGTTTTTAGGAAGACCTGTCTTCTGGGAGTGACCTTTGTTAATCCACCTCTTGGAGCTGGACATAGTCACCTGGACAGTGGAAGAGGGCGAAGAGGAAAGGTGAAGGGAAAGGCTCTTTGCTAGATCTCCATTATCTTGAAGACGGTTTTAGATGATAACCATAGGTCTCTGTGAGCACTTTACCTTTTAGTAAACATCTGTAGAAAAGCTGTATCTTGGACATGGAATCGTGAACCCACCACTGGGCAGTGTATATCAGGACTTGTTCATCAGGTTGGCAGCAGACGGGCAGAAGGAAGTATAAAGGGAGAGGTGAACGGAGATGTGTATTTCCATTTGACGATGGCTGTTGATCTATGTGCATCTCTTTTGGCTGTACTATAGGAATACATTAAGTGATCCAAAGCAAACACACCTTCTTTCTAATATTTTAATGGTATAGATCCGTTAATGAATTATCTTAGAAATATTATACTTAGTGTATCCAGTTGCTTTATGTTTTATTTTAAATTGAGCACTAAGGGAATGCAGTATTTTAATCGGAACTCTGCTAATGCTTTTATCTAGAAGCATGTTGCCATTTTGGTCTTCTATGAAATTTTTGTCCCAAAAAAGCAGGGTGACATTTTTTTTCTAACAGACTGAGTTGGTGCTGTATATTCTTGGTTATGAAAATACTCATATAACTTTGCAATTTTGAATTGGTAAATATTTATGATGTGTAAAAAAGCATAATATATACTGGACAATCTCAATCCCATATAACTGGATGTTGTGACTACACACACAGGACCTAGAAGGACACACTTGTACAAAGTATAAACTAATTGTGATTGTGGATGACTTTGTTCTTGGTTTCCTATATTTTTCAATTTCCTATAATGCACATATTACCTTTACAAAAATAGAGGTTATTTTAAAAACCTGGGGATGAAGAAGCCCTATTGTCTTTAAGCAATTCTTCTGCCTCAGACTCCTGAGTAGTTCGGATTACAGGCACCTGCCACCATGACTGACTAATTTTTGTATTCTTAGTAGAGACGGAGTTTTGCCATGCTGCTAGGCTGGTCTCGAACTCCCAAACTCAAGTGATCCGCTCGCCTTGGCCTCCCAAAGTGCTGGGATTACAGTCATGCACCAAAGTGCCTGGCTTCCATGCCACATTTCTTGAAGGTCAGTTTGTCCAGGAGAATTTTCCACATTCCTATATCTCCAATAATTACTCTAAACAAATCATTTTTATCCCTTTGATGATAGAAATTTAATTTTCAACACAAGTAATTTATTGTGGTCCTAGGCATCTTCTATTTTACTTTATTATGAGTCACATGATATGTAGTTGTCTCACATTTGATGATATAAAATTTAGCTTTGGTTTTAGGTGGTGTCAGCCTGCTCCAACATTCTAGAGTCCTTCATCCAATTTCAACTCACGGTTATAGCAGGCCATTGCCAATTATGACCTGGATGCGTTGTAGCAATGCCAGTTGCAAAATGTTGACTCTAATTTTATAATCTTTCCTGCATTTATTAGCTGTTTTTTCCTATGAAGAAAAATCTTTCCCTCATCAACTATATGATGTTTATCCTGAAATACATTCCATACAGGAGAGGTAGGATAAATACTTGATTCTTTCTCATTTGTCATCTTTCAAAATAAAATTGATGTTCAAAAACCTTCAAAGGTTGAATATGGAAAAGCTATTCTGTGTGTGTGTATGAGTGTGTATGTTTATGTTAACTTTGCAACCAGCTTCTTTACCAAATTCTCTATTTATAATAAGTTTTTTATGTTGAGGGGTGGCTTCCGGATGTATAATCCTACCAAGATAGATAGCTTTATCTCTTTCTATCCATAGTTAATCCTTTAATTACTTTTTCATGTTTCAATGCTTTGGCTCATACCTCTATTACAATGGTAAGCAGTAGTGAAGATAATGAATATCCTTGTCTTGTCATGAAAAACAATTTAAAAGTATTTGATCACAAAATACCTTAAAAAGACTTAAATAGGGAATACATACCATAAGCACTGCCCCCATCCCTTTTTTTTACAGGCAGTGTTTTGCTCTGTTTGCCCAGGGTGGAGTGCAGTGGCACAATCACAGCTCACTGTGACAAGCCTCAGCCTCCTGGGTTCAAGTGATCCTCCTGCCTCAGCCTCCCAAGTAGCTGGGAATACAAGCATGCACCACCATGCCCTACTAATTTTAACAAATTGTAGAGATGAGGTCTCTCTATGTTGCCCAGGCTGGTCTGGAACGCCTAGGCTCAAGCAATGCTTCCACCTCAGCTTTTCAAAGTGCTGGGATTGCAGGCATGGGCCACCATATTGAGCCTTGTAAACATCTATTAACATGATATATTATATGGAATTATTTATCAGAATCAAACATAATTTCTAGAAATCAATGAGCTAAAAAGGGAAAACTGGTTTGTTTCCTCTCATATTATCTATTTGATCAATTCTTCACACTAGCTCTGGCCTAGGCAAATCACCTTTGGTTTGGATTGATTAACATATGTAGGTGTTGTGGGATACTTGTTTGTGTTAGGGGCAGTGAAGGTAGTCATCTAGTTAAATGTGTTTGTCAAGTGAGCTCAACATGTCATTTATTTTTACTGAAATTTTCTTGAACAAGAGATATTTCAATGCCTGGTCTCTCACAGTCCCACTAAGGTATTTCAGCAAAGGGGCAGTAGTTCCTGATTTAACCAGCCAATCCCATCTGTCTCATTCAGCTTAAACTTGGGAGGCATCCCATGCTATGACAGACAGCATTTTATTGTCCTTTATGTACCTATCACCCCACAATACTTATGGGGCCCACTGGTTCCACATCTGGTAATTCAAGAAAAGGTAAGGTATAGGGCGGTTAGAAGATCAGAAGAAAGACATGGATAAGATATGATTCTGCTGTTATACCTCAATGCTGCTGTTTGCACCAAGAACTGTTCGGAATTCAAAAAAGAAAAGAAAACAAAAAGTGAATGAAACAAAGTATCTCATTTTTTTTCTGTTTTTCAATAACACCATAGCATGAAATCCAAAGAAACCAGGCTGATTAATTTGCAAAAATGCTTGTTAACAAAGCTAAAAAGCAAAAATGCTTGTTACAAAGGACCTTCCTGGTGTGGCAATGCTAGTGATACAGATATTGAGTTGTGCAAATGCTATATAGACAGGCAGAAAATTGATGAATGAGACCATATTTATCTAACGGGAAGGAGAAATGAAAGTGAAAAGCCGGTCAATTGAGGAGAAAGTGCACCCTCCCAAAACTGGTGGAGGTGCCGGGGATTGAACCCGGGACCTCGTACATGCTAAGCACGCGCTCTACCACTGAGCTACACCCCCAACCGCAAGCAAGTTACTTTGCATTTCTTTCATGATTTATAATCAGCATTTCTTAAAGATTCAGTAAATTGCAGTGAAATCACGAATGCAAACTCCGCAATCTGTGAAACAGCTGAGTTGGGTCCTGCTCAAGCAGCGTCCAAAGAAGGCAACACAGTGAGATAACAAAGGAAGGAGCCTGAAAGCAGACAATCCACTGTCTCTCGCTCTTTGCAGCTTCATTTCCTGCCTTTTCCAACCGTAAGGCGCCAGGAGGCCGAAGCCGGTATCGCAGCCGGGCACCAGCTGAGACCTACGGGTTGGGGGGTGGGGAACTGCGAAGGCGGAGGGGGGCGTCAAAGGGGATCCTCGCCTATCGAGGTCCAGGCCCCGCCCAGCACCGCGTTTTTGGAAACAAAGACTCTCAGATCACCTCCGTTTTCAAAGTCCAGAACGTCCACTGAACATTTAGTGGTGATGGCAGGGAACGTTCTTGTGAGCTCAAGATGTCATGGATCAATCCCAAGGACAAGCTAGAAACAGGGTCCCGGGTGGGGTGAGAGGCACCGCGCGGGCGCCCAGATCCGCGCGTCTAGAGTAGTCACCTCCGGCAAAACTCTGAGGGCCCCCTGGTAAGCTGAGCTGGTGGGGGCTGGGGTGGGGTAGTGTTATTCGAATAAAAATGCATTAGGTAAGGCAGAGCTGGCATCTGTTTCTTGGCAACCAGTCTGTAGGAAACCATGCAGCAATAAAAAATTATTGGTTTTTCGAATGGTGGGGGGAGGTGGGGGAAGCTTCCCATATTTCAAAGAGCTGGCCCAGCCCAACCCAAATTCACAGCTGCTGACTTCTCAGGCACCTCCGCTGCAATCTCTCTTTCTTTCTCAAACAATTTATAACTTACTAAAAAGTTGAAAAAATAAAAATAATACAAAAAATACCCTTATATCCTTTACTCAGATTTAGGTATTATTATGATTTTATCTGAGATGGAGTCTCACCCTGTCGCCCAGGCTGGAGTGCCGTGGCACAATCTCAGCTCACTGCAACCTCCAACTCCTGAGTTCAAACAATTCTCCTGCCTCAGCCTCCCGAGTTGCTAGGATTACAGGCGTGCACCACTGCACCCAGCTAATTTTTTTTTTTTTTTAGTAGAGATGGGGTTTCACCATGTTGACCAGACTGGTCTTGAACTCTTGACCTCGTGATCCACTCCCCACCCACCCCCGCCCCCCGCCCCTTGGCTTCCCAAAGTGCTGGGATTGCAGGCGTGGGCCACTGCCAGATTTAGGTATTAATATTGTACCCCATTTGCCTTATCATTTGCTCCTTATCTCTCCAGTAAGTTGCAGACATCGCATCCATTTCCACTTTACTAGATACCCACAGTACTATCAGGAACTTCTGTAAATTTAACATTGATACAATATCTGTATTTAATCTACAGTCTGCATTCCAAGTTGACCAATTGACCTGATGTTTTCCTCTTACACAGGACCTCGTCTAGCGTCAGGCATTGCATTTAGTTGCCATATCTTTTTTAGTCTTCTTTAATGTAGAATATTTGCATAGTTTTAATTTTTTATGACATTGACATGTCATTTTATTAACAACTTGATGTTGCAGTCAAGCTGTTAATAAAATAAAATTAAAAAGAATACTGTTCTTTTCATTTCATTTTTAAAAATAGAATGTCTTTCATTTTGGGTTTGACTGGTACGTTCTCATGACTAGCCTCAGCATATACGTTCTCCACTGGAATACTAAATAGATAATCTTGCATGCTTATATATTTTTCAGCCATTGGTCTGTGCTTTTTGGTTCTTGTTTTAAAAAAATCTACCCAACAATTAGTCTCTAGATAGTACACTTTTTATGACATTTCTGGTCTCACAAAGGATAAGGAATTCCTTAGAGGTCACTCAAAACAAAAATAAATGAATATTTTCTGGGCTCTAAAGTGATTCAGAAACACCTGGAGCCCAGGGTGTTGAGTAGTCAAAGCCATAGGTGTTGGAGCCCCGCCTAAAGTTCCTGGGAGCTGAAACAGGTGGGAGCAAGAACTGCTGGAAGCCGACCTTGACCAACAGAGGAGCGGGTTTAACCTGAAGTCAGACACCGATAGAAATACGACTGTGAGATGAATATTTAATATCAGAAAAGAAAAGCAGAGAGGTGAAGGAGCTGAGCCTCACTCTTGCGATGGGCCAAAACCTGTAGTGAGACCCAAGTGGTTCAGGGTCAAGTTTGTCCTCCTGGCAGAAGAAATGTATCCTCTCTGAAAGAAAACATCCCCAAGTAAGCCCTGCAGAACTCCCTCATGTTACGATAAGGTTAATAATAAAGATTACTACAAACCTAAGAAGGTAAATTACTATGCTTGAGACTCAACAGATACAAAAAAAGGCATATTGAGACCTGAAGAACTGCAGATGTTAAATTTTAAGATACAAAATGTAGAATAGCTATGTATGACATCTATCAATAAATTGAAGATACGATTACAAATAGAAGTATGCAAAGGAGTAAAATTATGTAAAAATTTTGATTCAAGAAATAAAGACATAATAGTTAAAATTAAAAATTATTAATAGATGAGGGTAACTAGCATGTTAGCTACAGCTGAAGAAGGAATTACTAAGCTGAGAGATACAGCCAAAACATTAACCCAGAATACAGCAAAAATAGTTGAGAACATAGAACATATCAATCAAGCTTAGATAGATAAACAGGACTGCAAATGATTTACATCTCCTCCCATCAGAAGGTGGAGTCTAATCTCGTCCCCTAAGCATGGGATGTGGGCTGCCTTTGTGATCTGCTTTGGCCACTGAACCACCATGGCAATGAATGATGCTGTGCTACTTCTCAGTGCAGGTCTTAAGAAGGTTTGCAGCTTCAGTTCTCACCATCTTGGAGCACTGTCACTGTCTAAGAAAGCTGGGCAGTCCTACTGGGGAGATCACATGAAGAAAAGCTGATGAACTCCACAAAATAGTCCTTGCCAACTATCAGACATCTAGGCATTTAGGGCATCCAGGAGCAGTGAGTCCCAGCTGATCCGCCAACTCACATTGAATTGGTAAATCCCACTGATTTTACAAGGAGATGAGATGATACATTTCAGCTGAGTTCTACGTTATTTTACGCCACTGAGTTTGGAACAGTTTATTAAACAGCCACAGAAAACTGATTTTAAAAAACTTAATAGAAATAGAAGAGTATATGAAAATTCTGAAATATATATGATTATAGTTCAGGAATAAAAGAAGAGAAAAAAATGTAGGTGAGGCAATATTTAGGTATAATATACCTGGAAAAATTCCCAAACTGGTGAGAAAATTTTCACTCATAGAGTCAGAAAGCAAATATGTCACAAACAAGTTAAAGAGAAACAACTATAACTACACAACTCATACTGAAATTGTGTTACACCAAACATAAGAGGAGGTCTCAAATCAGCCAGAGAGAATGTGTAGATCTTCTGCAAAGAAAGAACAACTAGAATGCTAACAAGCATCTTCATGATAAAATCCAGGAAACAGCGAAATATATTTTGGAAGTACTGAAACAAAATAATTGCCAATCTAAACATGTGCACCCATCAAACTAAACTTTAAGAATGAGAAAGTGTTGGCGGGGTGCGGTGGCTCACACCTGTAATCCCAGCACTTTGGGAGTCCGAGACGGGTGGATCACGAGGTCAAGAGATGGACACCATCCTGGCCAACATGGTGAAACCCCGTCTCTACTAAAAATACAAAAAAATTAGCTGGGCGTGGTGGTGCATACCTGTAGTCCCAGCTACTCGGGAGGATGAGGCAGGAGAATTGCTTGAACCCGGGAGGTGGAGGTTGCAGTGAGCCGAGATTGCGCCGCTGCACTCCAGCCTGGCACCTGGCAATAGAGTGAGACTCTATCTCAAAAAAAAAAAAAAGAAAAAAAAAGAGAGAAAGTTTTTAAAAATGTATTTAATTTATTTTTGGTGCCTTTAAATGGGTAAATCCCCAAATAGCAGCAATACAGAGTATTTAACAATATTCCCTTTATCTGTCTGTCTCTCCAATTTTGGGGGCAGCAGTTTACCCTGTGATCCTCAATTCTTTAATGGATCTAAGAAGAATTGTTAGTTTCGAATTTGTTTAGCTTTTCTCTTGTTGTGAGGAATGGAATAGTGACTTCCAAGTTCTTCACATGTCAGACCAGAAACTGAAAGTCCTATTTTTATCTTTTTGATTTACATAATTAATAGATGTTTGAGAGCAAAGGGAAAAGTAAAACCTCACATTAGTGTTCTGGAAAGTGCAGGATTATATAATTTCAGCCTTAGAGATACCAACTTTTGACAATGACAATTGGTATATATTCTCACAATTTTTTTTTTTTTTTTTTTTTTTTTTGAGACAGAGTCTCTGTCACCCAGGCTGGAGTGCAGTGGTGTGATCTCAGCTCACTTCAGCCTCCACCTCTGGGGTTCAAGGAATTCTCCTGCCTCAGCCTCCTGAGTAGCTGGGATTACATGTGCGCACCACCATGCCCAGTTAATTTTTTTTATATTTTTAGTAGAGATGGCATTTCCCAATGTTGGCCAGGCTGGTCTTAAACTCCTGAGTTCAAGTGATCCACCCACCTCAGCCTCCCAAAGTGCTGGAATCATAGGCATGAGGCACCATGCCCGGCCTTCTCAGAGATATTTTTAATGTCAATACTAATCAGAGCTTTTCTTTTTCATTTCTGTTTTGTTTTTTTCCTTATTGTGACTGAGAATGTCAAGGGATTTTCAGAAGTTGAAAAGGGTTCATGCCATTTCCATTTTATGAGGCTTCTGTTGTATCAAGAATAACAAAATGCCAAAGGAAAATTATAAAAATTGGAATATATTAGAAATACTTATATTTAAAGGTGAACTCCCTTAACATCAAATTAATACAATTATACAATAATTATACAATAATTGTATTCATGATGTCCCTTGGGGGTATTTGGAAAATTCTAAATTTTTACTTTCTAAAATTGAGGTTAAGGCTAAATGGACTTACTGATATTGTCTAACAGTCTGTTACTACTTACATATATATTTAAAATAATAATAACAAAACTATACATACTATGCTTCAACTTGCTTTTTTCTCTCACTTAATAGTTGGGTTCAAGGAAGAAAATAGAAATATAAAACTTTAAATTTTAATAGAACTTGTACAATTATTTTCTAATACACTTTTACCAACTGACATTCCGTCGACAGTCTTTCAAAACATGTGCTTTTCAACACTGGTATCCCCACTTGTTATTATCAGTCTTAGAAATATTTCTCAGTATAATGAAGATGGAGAATTATATACTATGATGGTCATTATTATTTTTTGAAACAGAGTTTCACTTTTGTTACCCAGGCTGGAATGCAATGGCACTATCTCGGCTCACTTCAACTTCTCTCTCCTGGGTTCAAGTGATTCTCCAGCCTCAACCTCCTGAGTAGCTAGGATTACAGGCACCCACCACCATGCCCGGCTAATTTTTGTATTTTTAGTAGAGATGGGGTTTCACCATTTTGGCCAGGCTGGTCTTGAACTCCTGACCTCAGGTGATCCACCCACCTAGGCCTCCCGAAGTGCTAGGATTATAGGCCTGAGCCACCACACCCAGCCTTGGGGTCTTGTCTTTCTCTTTCTTTCTCTCTTTTATTTCTTTCACCTCCATCTCCCAGCTTCAAGCGATTATTTTGCCTTGGCCTCCCAAGTAGCTGGGATTACAGGCATGTGCCACCTCGACCAGCTAATTTTGTGTTTTTAGTAGAAACGGGGTTTCTCCATGTTGGCCAGGCTGGTCTCGAACTCCTGGCCTTAGGTGATCCACCCGCCTCTGCCTCCTGAAGTGCTGGGATTACAGGCGTGAGCCACTGCGCCTGGCCGGGTTATCTTTTCTTGCAAATAATAACGATAATTCATGACACTTAAATAGCGATTTTTTTTTTCTTCTGAGATAGAGTCTCACTCTGTCACCCAGGCTGGAGTGCAGTGGTATGATCTCAGCTCACTGAAACCTCCAGCTCCTGGGTGCAAGCGATTCTCCTGCCTCAGGCTCCAGAGTAGCTGGGACTATGTGTACTCCACCACGCCCTGCTAATTTTTGTATAAAAGTAGAGATGGGGTTTCACCATGTTGGCCAGACTGGTGTTAGACTCCTGACTTGAAGTGATCTGACCACCTTGGCCTCCCAAAGTGCTGGGACTATAGGTGTGAGCCACCATACCCATCCTTAAATGGTGATTATTAAAGTGCCAGGCGTTCCAGAACGACTTTACATGTTCACTTAACCCTAACAACAACCCTATGGGGGTAACACATTAGCTCAAGAAACTTAAACAATTGAAAATGGTTCCCCTTGGTACTTTGATTTTTGGTATTCTTTAATTAAATCTAGATATTTTTTCATTCATTTAACAATAGGGATTGTGTGCCTACTACAGGCTGATGCACTGGATGTAATATGATGAATAAAGAATATGGTGCTTGCCCCCTAATTGAAGGGAAAATAGTCAAAATAAAATCTTTGTTAGTCTAACAAGGCAAATTTTCCCCTCAAAGTTTGTATTGTGAAATGGTTTTGAAGTCACTGGTATAAAATTAGGATTCCTTGAAACCCTGAAAGAGGAACAAAAGAAATGAAGTGTAAAGGATTTGAACAGCAAAACGGTAGACTTAACTCAGGGCTCGGGGGAAATCATAACAACTGGCTGCATTCAAATAAATAACTGCGATTGTTTGAATTATTAAATTAATAAATCTTTAGTCCTCTAACCCAGGGGTCATAGGTCAGTTTCTCATGCTGGCTAGTTGTATGCTGAACATGGAAATGTGAAATTTGGTAAAGGAACATGATGGGGAGAGAAGAGAGTCCCTTCTGCCTAAACAGAAGTAAAGATTTCAATGGAAGAGGGAAAAAAACAAAACAGCATTTGGGAAAGAAATAATCTCGCCAATATTTCCCACTAAATACAGAAAAGCAGAGAAACCCTAGTGAGTAGATCGGTTCCTCGGTGCTGGATTTATTTGAAATTGTCCAAGTCAGCTTCTTCCTGGATAGATTAAAATTCTGGGGGCGGGAGGGCATGGGGATGGAGTTGGTGAAGTGGCCGCGCAGGTCATACGTGAGCGGGACGGACCCCGACCCGGCGAGGCGGCTCCTGCGCTAGGGGGGATTTCCCACCGGACCCTTTAAGTGTTAGTGCAGGCACGCTGCATCGTCTCACGCGGCAACGTTCCAAAGTACTCCAGAACGAAAACGCTCACATCAGGGAGCTTCCGTCTTCCTACCTTTTTCCAACCGCGTTGTGACCCATTGCTGCACATCGCAGCCACGCAATGATTCCAAACCCCAGAGAAAGAACAAGAGAGACAGGAAAGCGTCTCTTTGCTCCCCAGCATATTGCAGAAGCAAAAACGTTTCAGGGAATCACAGAGCAGGTTTGTTGCTGCTTGTTGTTTATTTGCTAATTTCTGGCACCTCCCAGAAAACAGGAATCCCTGGAGCTGTTCCCATCAGAAGGAATAATCCGGTCCCTCCAAAGCGAGCACGCGGAGCGGCGGGCTGGAGCCAGGGCAGCAACCCAGGGTCGAAATCCCATGTCCGTTCATTCCGGGGTTCAGCGAGGATCCACGTTTAATGCCTACGCGAGCTGCTTCTACCTGTTCGTCTGATATGTGCCAAGCGACTGATCCGCTCCAGATGTCATCGATCACTTTTGTGGTTGCTGCGAAATGTACCTAAAAGTGCCCTATTCTGAGGGTGATTATAAGGATTGCATCAGGATTATGCCAGAAAAAGAGCGATTGGAAATCGTATTATTACAGGACTAACTGTGCGGAGGAAGAAAATGACTTCGCCACATTTACCATGTGACGAGGTGGCCGAGTGGTTAAGGCGATGGACTGCTAATCCATTGTGCTCTGCACGCGTGGGTTCGAATCCCATCCTCGTCGTTCTCTGAGGTTTTATTTAACCCTCTAAAAGGATGGGTCTGAATGCTGCCTAGTTAGTGTTGATCTTTGGTAGATTAATTCTCCAAGAAATTGAGTAAATTACTAAATGTATCTTAACTGGCCTCTGCTAATTTTCAGTTCTGAGTACAAGATTCCCTCAAATCTTGGGGACCATTCCTCCTCAGCAACACTGATCATATTTGTAAGTTAACTTAGCCAGTTGAGACATTTGGGTAGTGTTTAGTTTTCCCTCCAGATGCTAAGCTTCTTAAGGGCAAGAAGTATTAATGTTCTCCATAGAGTTTCCAGCTCTTTTGAGGAAGCAACTGAAGT
This sequence comes from Cacajao melanocephalus, assembly GCA_963573385.1. NCBI lineage: Eukaryota > Metazoa > Chordata > Mammalia > Primates > Pitheciidae > Cacajao > Cacajao melanocephalus. Next base: position 15,849 of record CAUYLG010012007.1, read on the forward strand.
AATTGAGGGCTTTAGAAAAAATATTGCCAATAAACTTAAATGATAAAAATCATCCACATAAATATGTACAACAAATTATTGAAACTATGTTTTGTAGGTATTTTCAGCCTGATTTTAACCTTACTGAAATTTTTACTGTTTGCTAACTTTAAAGGGCCCCCCCCCAACAAAAAACTTAGCCATCATTTTCTGCTTAGCTTTGAGGAGGATTTGTGTCTGCTTAGAGATGTGACATGACTGAAAAATATACTCCACATAACATTCCCAGTTAGATCTAAAGATGCCTCCAAAAGCAAAACAGAGAAGAATGTCCATCTTGAGTAGTTTCTACTTGTGATTTCCATCATGGGCCTTCAGAGAAAATATACATATTTTTCATTTTATTTATTTTGAGTTTTTAAATAGGCACTGCATTCACATAATTCCAAACATATAAAGCTATATAAAATCTTGCACCCAACCTTATTCCCTGACCACCTAATTACATTCTTTACAGATAGCCACTGTTGTTAATTCTTTCCAGGATTACACTAAGCACATATGAATGTATATTACATAAAATATATATTTCTCTTTCTTTCTTTTCTTCTTTCTTTTCTTTTCTTTTTTCTTTTCTTTCTTTCAGATGGAGATTTGCTCTTGCTTCCCAGGCTGGAGTGCAATGGTGCAATCTCGGCTTATCGCAACCTCTGCTTCTAATGGTGCAATCTTGGCTCATAGCAACTTCGGTCTCCCAGGTTCAAGAGATTCTCCTGCCTTAGCCTCCCGAGTAGCAGGGATTACAAGTATGTGCCACCACACCTGGTTAATTTTGTATTTTTAGTAGAGATGGAGTTTCTCCACATTGGTCAGGCTGGTCTCAAACTTCTGACCTCAGCTGATCAGCCCATCTCAGCCTCCCAAAGTTTTAGAATTTTTATCTCAAAAAGAAATATCACAAATGACAACCTACTATACACATTGTTCCTTATCCTGCCCCATTTCCCTATCCAATATATCCCAATATATCCTGGAGAGCTTTGCCTATCATCACAAAAAGTGAAAGCATATTCTTTTTTAAGGGTGCATTATATCCCAATGCATAGGTTACCACATATTATATTAACCAGCCCCCTATTAGGCAATTTGGGTTTTCCATATGTTTTGCTATTATAAACTATGCTGCAACAAATAACTTCATATATACATAAATAAAATTTTGAATGTGTATATCTGTAATACTGCAATATAAATTTTTAGAAGTGAGTTTGCTGTGTCTTCTTAGGATATACACGTTTGAAATATTTATAGATGTTGCCAAATGGCCCTCTAAAAGGATTTTATTAGTCTACACTCTTAGCAGTAATGATTAAAATTCTTGTTCTACTCACCCTGCTCTGGGATGTTTCATCAGAATGAGCCAAAGTGTTTGTTATGAATGAAGAATTCTGGGCCTTGGTCATGAGTTAGTGCATTGACCTCAGTGGTGTGTGTGTGTGTGTGTGTGTGTGTGTGTGTGTGTGTGTGTGTTTGTGTGTGTGTTCCTGGATCTGTGATTTAATAATGTATCCAGATGTTTCCTATGTTGGTCTTAAGGCTTGTACCTGGCTGAAGTATCTACATGTTACATACATGCATCTAGAATTTTCTTTCTTTCTCTTTCTTTCCTTTCCCTCCCTCCCTCCTTCTCTCTCTCTCTCTCTCTCTCGTTCTTTGTCTTGACAGAGTTTCCACTCTTCTGACCCAAACTGGAGGGCAATGGCGTGATCTCAGCTTACAGCAACCTCTGCCTCCAGGTCCAAGCAATTCTCCTGCGTCAGCCTCCGAAGTAGCTGGGACTATAGACGCACGCCACCACACCAGCCTTTTTTTTTTTTCTTTTCTTTTTTTTTTTTTTTTGAGAGACTCGGTTTTACTCTTATCACCCAGGCTGGAATACAGTGGCATGATCTTGGCTCACTGCAACCTCCACCTCCCAGATTGACAAGATCCTCCCACCTCAGCTTCCAGAGTAGCTGAGACTGCTTTTTCTGTTTGTTTGTTTGTTTTTGTAGAGATGGGGTTTCACCATGTTGCCCAGGCTGGTCTCGAACTCCTAGCTTGATTCCCCCCTCCTCGGCCTACCAAAGTGCTAGGATTACAGGCATGGGATTACTGCTCCCGCCCAGTTTCCATCTTCAATCTTCCCAGGTATACATCTCAAAACTTGGACAAATATTTTTTTAGTTTAATTTCACTTTTAAAATTATTGTCTATAGTCACCCTACTGTGCAACAGATCTCAAAACATTCTTCTTGTCTATCTGAAACTTTGTACCACTTTGACCAACAACTGTATTCCTTCCCCAACTCCCATCCCATACTCTAACATCTGGTAACCATTATTCTTCTGTTTCTATGAGTTCCATATTTTTTTTTCGATTCCACGTATAAATGAGATCATGAAGTATTTGTCTTTTTGGGTCTGGCTATTTCTCTTAGCAAAATGTCCTCCAGGTTCATCCACATTGTGACAAATAACAGAATCTCTTTCTTTTTAAAGTCTGAATAGTATTTCATTGTATATATATAACACTTTTTTTTTTTTATACTGAGTTTTGCTCTTGTTGCCCAGGCTGGAGTGCAATGGTGCCATCTCAGCTCACTGCAACCTCTGCCTCCCGGGTTCAACTGATTCTCCTGCCTCAGCCTCCCAAGTAGCTGCGAATACAAGCATGCGACATTATGCCCGGCTAATTTTTGCATTTTTAGTAGAAACGGGGTTTCACTACATTGACCAGGCTGGTCTCAAACTCCTGACCTCAGGTGATCCGCCCGCCTTGGCCTCCCCAGTGCTGGGATTACAGGCATGAGCCATCGCGCCCTACCTAGCACATTTACTTTATATATCCATCTGATGATGAACACTTACATTGATTCCATATCTTGGCTATTATGAGTAATACTGCAATGAACATGAGAGTGCAGATATTTCTTTGATATATTGATTTTGGTTCAGTTGGATATATTCCTAGAAGTGGGATTGCTGGATCATAAGGTAATTTTATTTTTAGTTTTTGAGGAATCTATATACTATTTTCCATAATGGTTGTATTACTTTATGTTTTCACCAACAAGGTACAAAAGTTGCCTTTTCTCCATGGTCTTGTCAACTCTTGTTATTATCATCTTCCATCTTTTTGCTAAAAGCCAGCTTTTATCAGAAAAATGACAATAAGTGTTACGTGTGTGATGGCTCATGCCTGTAATCCCACATGTTGGGAGGATGAGGTGGAACGATTGCTTGGGCCCAGGAGTTCAAATCCAAGTGTTTGAGAGCAGCCTGGGTAACATAAACAAAATAAAGAAAAACTAGCCGGGCATGGTGTTGGTGCCTAGCTGTGGTCTCAGGTAATTGGGAAGCCAGGGTAAGAGGATCACTTGAGCCCAGGAGGTTGAGGCTGCAGTGAGCCGTGATATCACTTTACTCCAGCTTGGGCAGTGGAGCTAGACTCCATCTCAAAACAAAACAAAGTTATTCTAACGGGTGTGAAGTGATATTGTGGCTTTAATTTTCATTTCCTCAATGCTTAGTGGTGCTAAGCATTTTTTCCATATGTATTGCTGTTTGTATATCTTCTTTTGAGAAATATCTGTTGTCTTTTGTCCTTTGTCTCTTTTGTAATCAGGTTGATTGTTTTCTTGCTATTTAGTTGTCTGAATTCCTTATATATTTTGGATATTAACCTTTTATTACATATAAGGTTTGCAAATGTTTTTCCATTCTGTGTTTCTCTCTTCGCTTTGTTGTTTCCTTTGGAGTGCAGAAACTTCTTAGTTTGATGCAATCCCATCTGTCTGCTTTAGCTTTTGTTGCCTGTGCTTTGGAGTCATTAAAAAATAATAATTGCTCAAATGTCATGAAGCTTTTCCCTTATGTGTTTTTCTAGTGTTTAGGTTTATAGTTTCCAGTCACGTATTTTAATCCATTTTGAGTTGATTTTTATGTATGGTATAAAAGCGAATTTTATTCTTCTTCATGTGTATAACCAGTTTTCCTAGCACCACTTTTTTTTTTTTTTTTTTTTGACGGAGTTTCGCTCTTGTTGCCCAGGCTGGAGTCCAATAGTGCGATCTCAGCTCACCGCAACCTCCGCCTCCTGGGTTCAAGTGTTTCTCCTACCTCAACCTCCTGAGTAGATGGGACTACAGGCATCCACCACCATGCCCAGTTAATTTTGTATTTTTTACTAGAGACAGGGTTTCTACATGCAGGCCAGGCTGGTCTTGAATTCCTGACCTCAGAAGATCCGCCCGCCTTGGCCTCCCAAAGTGCTGGGATTACAGGTGTGAGCCACCACACCTGGCCTCTAGCACCATTTATTAAACAGACTGTCCTTTCTCCATTTTGTGTTCTTGTCACCTTTGTCAAAAATCAATTGACAATAAATACATGGGTTTATTTCTGGGCTTTCTATTCTCTTTCAAAGGTCAGTGTTTCTGTTTTGATGCCAGTGCCATGCCTTATTACCATCACTTTATAATGGATATAAGTAGTGAGTGTGATGCTTCGAGCTTTGTTCATTTTGCTCAAGATTGTTTTGGCTATTTGAGGTCTTTTGTGGTTCTATACACATTTAAAAAGTGGTTTTTTCTATTCGTGTAAAATATAACATTGGCATTTTGACAAGGATTGCATTGAATCTGTAGACAGTTTTGAGTAGTGTGGACATTTTAACGATATGAATTCTTCCATGAACATGGAATATTTTTCATTTATATGTGTTTTAGTCATTTTATCAGAGTTTTATAGTTTTCAGTGTACAGGTCTTTCATCTCTTTTGTTAAATTTACCCCTAAGTATTTTATTTTATTTTTGTTGCTATTGTAAATGGGATTTTTAAAAAAATTTCCTTTCCAGACACTTTGTCATTATATAGAAATGCTACTGATTATTTAATGTTGATTTTGTATCCTGCAACTTTACTGAATTTATCAGTTCTAACTTTTCTGTAGTATCTTTCAGGTTTTCTATTTGCTGATCATATCATCAGCAAGTAGAGTTCATTTCAATTCCTTTCCTATTAGGATGACTTTTATATTTTTCTCTTATCTAATTGCTCTGATTAGGACTCGCAGTACCATGTTAAAAAGAAATGTTGAGAGTGTGCATCCTTGTTATGTCCCTAATCTTAGAAGAAAGGCATTTAACTTTTCACTGTTATGTTAACTGTAGGCTTATTATACATGACCTTTATTGTGTTGAGGTACATTTCCTCTAAACCTAATCTTTTAAGAGTTTTCATGATGACAGCATGTTGAATGTTGTCAAATACTTTTTCTGCATCTATGGAGATAATTACATGGTTTTTATCCTGCATTTTTGTTAATGTGGTATATCACATTTTTTGATATGGACAGATTTTTTTTTAATGGAGTCTTGCTCTGTCACCAGGTTGGAGTGCAGTGGCCTAATCTCGGCTCACTGTAACCTCTGCCTTGCAGGTTCAAGCAATTCTCCTGCCTCAGTGTCCTCAGTAGCTGAGATCACAGGCACATGCTACCACACAGGTAATTTCTGTATTTTTAGTAGAGATGGGGTTTCACCGTTTTGTGGCCAGGATGGTCTTGATCTCTTGATCTCATGATCCACCCCCACCTCCTTGGCCTCCCAAAGTGCTGAGATTATAGGCATGAGCCACAGTGCCCGGCCAACATGGACAGATTTTAAAGTCTGTTTTTATTTCCTCAGGAAATCGGCTACCATTAATTTGCCTGGTCCTCTATTCTTAACACATCTCTTGGGAGCTGATCATATTGTGAATCCTTAGTGGGATCGCTTCTTTGGAAAAGAAGTTTTCCCAGGATATGCCTATACCTTCTTTGATGAAACTATCAAAGAAAAATGGTACCAGATGGAGTTAAATAGGCAAGGAAGACTTTATTCCAGGCAACTGCAATAGGGGAGAGAGATTAAGTCAACTCAAATCCAAATACAGCAGAGACAGCTGGGGATCTATAACCAGTAGTCAGGGTAAGACAACCATTTGATAGAAAATCACTAGAGGAACTTGATTAGATATCAAGGGAGGAAAAAGAGAGACTTGATAGGATTTTGAGGTGAGGAATTCTTACTGAATTGGCTTAGCAGAATTCTTACTAAAACTAGGCTCAACTGGATTCTTTGCTGAAACTGGATTGGACAAGCCGAGGATGGGACCTAGCTGAGAGGAGGGTTCAGAGAAAGCTAACTAAAGTTTGCTCAACGGTGGTTTTTGTAAATACCCACAGGGATTTCCTCAGCTTCCGAAAGGAATTGGAGACCCACAGAACCTGTAAGGCATCAGGGGGAGCATCCACATATGCTCCCAGCCTCTCCCAGTGCCAGTGGCTGCTTCTGCCTACTCACAGCAGCTGCTCCCTGGCCTTCTGTTCAGTTCTGGGTCATGTTGTGCAGGCACCATCTCCCATCAGGTCTTGTCCATTACCTTAGTCTGAGTTACTGGTTTGAGGTAGGATAAGTGAATGCTTGAAGACGGATGCGGTCATAATGACTATGCACAGGCTGGCTATGGTGGTGGTCAGAAGAATGGCTCGGGTTATAAGCATCCCCCACAAGTAGAAGAGGCTGGTAGAGGCCATTAGGAAAAGGAAGAACACTTTGGGTGAGATCTCATCACACTCACATCAACAAAGTGGAAAGAAGGTGAGGCCACACTAGCTAAGGCACACAAGAAGAAAATGTTATTTCCCTCTGCAATTAGCAGCATTACAGACCATATGAAGCACCATAAAGCACACATCATGGGAGCCAAAATAATGTTTTCATAAAGCCTTGCAAACTTAGGTACAGAATGTCTGTGTAACCAGTTGGTAATTCCCAACATGAGCTAATGAATTATTTATGGTTTCATGGACTTTGTGAAAGTAAGATTCGACTTGGTTTTTTGGCCTGTATGAAAAAATCAAAATGTGAAAGTAAGAAATCTGAAAATAAATCATCGGATTTGAAGGTTGCCTCTTACATCATGCAAGAGATTAATTTGTACAAAACACAAATATTTATTTCTAATTTAGTTCCTGTCCTCTCTGGCACACCTTTCCCTCACCTTGTCCACATTTCCCACCTCATTCTAACAGGCAAACAGGTGTCTGTCAGGAACTTCCCGGACCTTCCAGGTTTCGTCAGCTCTATCTCTAATTCGATCCTGGTCTACACACAGAGTTCGAGGCAGGTGAGATGGCGAGTACATTTCCCGTTTTTGACCCTCAGCTGCAAGGGACTGTTTCCCGGGTGCTTGGGACGGAGTGTTTGGCAGTGCCTGGGAGGACCTGGTCAAGGAGTCCCCCCTTTCACCCTGGTACTAGGGGCTGAAGGGTTAGGGTTAGAGGTCGTTCTACCCCATCTCCCCCGTCTCCCACACGAGTTGTAGGGCCCCTTCCCCGTGCGTGGTCCTGAACCGGGAACGTCAGCTCCCGGCGCAGCGAGGCCCGGGTGCGGCCGGAAGCGAGTTTTCTCTCCGGCTGTAAGGCTCGACGCCGTGGATGCCAGGACCCGAGCCGTCCGGGGCTGCCGGCTTTGGGGGGTTTCCAGACGCGTCAGGTGGGGTGAGTGGGGAGACTAAGAAGGACAAGGGAAATGAGAAAGCAGACGACGGTGAACTGTCTCGACGAGCTGGGGGATGGGATGGGAAAAGGGGCGAGAGGTGACCCCGGGCGCGCGAGGTCCACAGCGAAATAACACGCCCGAGACCAAGGCTCGGCCAACTGCACGCGCAAGATTCAGTTGTGGCGGCGAGGAGGGCTTCGAATCTAGGAAACTCTGAGGAAGCGTTTGTCTCCATTACAGGAATTGGGTTTCCACGTTGCTGCTGGAGCTTTTCTTGAGTCGGTAGGAGCACCGTCTTTCTCTTTGTCTCCAAATTCGTGAATTTGATACGCTTTGAAAGCTCAATCACTTCTAAGTGAAAGCGTTCGGTATTTATGCTTGGAGAGGAGAGTCCAATACTGTGTACGCGGCCACAAAGGTGTTTTCGAAGGGAATTCGACAGGAAGCGGAGGAACGAGTTTTTCCCACATTCAGAAGCCAACCCAGGAACTGTAAAACGTTCTCCTTTGAAAGGTCCCACCGAGATTCGAACTCGGATTGCTGGATTCAAAGTCCAGAGTGCTAACCATTACACCATGGGACCAACCGTAAGAGCAGAATATGTATCTACAGTCGTGGTTAAATACCTCCTTGATAATAAACTTTGTAGTTGCTCCAATCCCGAAGAGTTAGGTCAGACTTCAGTGAGACTGTGCTGACAGGAAAGCTGACGCTTTGTTGCTGGAGGAGTAATGGGCAAAATAAAATTCAGGGACATCTGTGCACTCTTTGCTGCACTTTTGTTAGGAGCATAAATTGCTTCCAGAAGTCACCGGGGCAGATCCAGATTTTGTGAGGTCTGAAACTTAATAATTTAGAAAGTCCTCTTTAAGAAAAAGAATAGTGGTTATCAACATAAAATTATGGGCACTCTAAGGCCTGTATGACGTATCTGAGTATAAGCTGGCGTAGGGACAGGCAGCTGTCTTAACTAATTTTCACTATAATAGCATAGTTTTGCAAATTTTACAACATACGTTTCATACAGAGCAACCTCTTCCCAAGGCCTTGGAAAGCACAGTGCAAGGAAAGGATCTTGACACACTTTAGAGAGACTCATGATAAACAGCCCTCTGGGGTGCGTATCTTTAAACAACATCTATCAAAACAGTCTCTATCTACAGCCACTAAAAAGAATGGGATAGGCACACACCACATGTTGGCTTGGCAGTTTCTGGGGGAGGATTTAGTTTAAACTGAAAACAAACCAAAAAAGCCCAGTCACTTGCTGAATTGTAGTCTAATATGATCTAAGTTTTGGAACTTATAATGAGTTATAATCGTGACTCAGTTATATTTGTACCTAATTATATTGTACTCAATTTTATATGTGCATTAAAAAATAGGTTGGAGGTACATACAACAAACTGTTGGCATGAATTTTTCTGAGGAATGGAACTGAGAATGAAGAAACGTTTCACTTTTTGCCACGTTGACTTTTAAAATATTTGACTTTTTTATAAGTGTCTATCACTGTTGCAGTAATTTTAAAAATGCAAATCTACAAAAAAAAAAAAAAGTAATGCTCGTCAGTAGAGGACCTAGAAGTCATGGTTACTGCATGTTAACTGCCTACTGTGCTCAGCATGGTAGAGATCACTGCCTGAGAAAAAGGTAGAAGGTAGAATCCCTGACTGCAAAGGATAGTTGGGGGGGAAACACAAAAGATAAGTGCAGCACGTATAGTGGCTGGGAAAATGATCGTTTCAGGGTTTGATGACACAGGCACACAGACAAAAATTTTATACACAATTTCATTAGGTTTAGCGATTTACTCAAGACCATTCACAGAACCCAACCGTAAGACTTTTTTTTTATTTAGAGACTTCTGAAAGAAATGCTCTGATTATTCAAAGCCTCTCAATGTGAGAAATCAACATGAGGACCAAAGCAGAAGGAAACGGAGAATGGAGAAGGGGAGCCAGGCAGCAATTCCACAAACGTTCCTCGGGCATCTCTGCGTTCGCAGGCGTAGGGATGGATCCTGTGACTGCTGGAAGGGAAGGTTCTGGTTTCCCCACTCCAGTGACTCGCTGGGCTCTGATCAGCCGTCCAGGTTTTGTTAGTTGTCTGGGACCAGTTTCCCATAGTTGTTCAGTCACGGAGCACTGGGCCGGGACTAAACAATCCAAGCTCATTCTCCGTGGGTCTTGGTTTTCCAATACATAAGATGGAAACGATGGGCTAATTCTTACATTTCTTTCTAAGCCTGATTAAGGGTGAAAGGGAAAGGAGAGAGAAGCGCGAAGTTAACTAGGACGGGCGGGGGAGGAGCCTGCAGAGCGGCTGGCGCGGTGTTCCGGGGATGCTCTTCCCGGTTTTGCGTCCCGGCGCTGCGGGGCATCCCGCGGGTCTTGAGCGCCGGCCGTGGTTTACCCTGGTGACGGGAAAACACAGAGCAGCAGCCGCCACCCCGGCGTCGCTCGCGCTGTGAGACTCTCTTCACCGGATGCCAGGTAACTGGGTAACTCCGGAGTCAATTCTCCGCGGTTTCCGGAGCCCTTGCCTCCCCGAGTTGACTGGTTCCGTAGGTGTGACCGCGACCAGCGAGAAGACCGCACCACCTGGAAGCCTAGAGCGGACCGGAAGTGAGCGTGGCTCACCGGGCCCAGCCGGAACCTGCGGGCGCAGCTGCGGGTGTGTCTGCGGAGCCGCCCGCTGAGCCGTACAGTGTGTCTTTGGACCCGCTAGTCCGGGTTCGGGCGGGTCTGAGCTCCTCAGAGGCGGGAGCTGCGGCCGAGGGACGGGTGCGTGTGCGCGGTCACCACCGGGCCGCCTCCTCGGGCAGCTTGTGAGCCCGCCTCCCTCTCCGCCCTCGCCCGGGCGGCTCCGAGCTTCGTTTCCTTGCCTGGGCTCATGTGTCACATACCGAGGCTCCATCTGGGGCCAGCGCATCCTTGATAACCTCAGTTTTCGGTCTCGCAGGTATCTTGCCGCTCCATTTGGGACCCTGAGGCTTTACTGGGTCGGTCTGTGGTCTTTTCAGAGTATGACTTCACTTTCAATGGCATTGCCCGAGTATTTGTGTTGTCACGTAAACAAGTTCTTTTAAACTGCGTCGGTAGGTGTTCTGTGTTTAGTGTTTTCTTCTATTAAAACTTTCCTGACCAAGAACAAAAAAGGAACTCAAGTAGAATCACCCATTTGCCCAGACCCCAAGTGGAGAGAGCCATTCCCTGAGCTGCCCTAAGCCCGGGATGGAAGCAGTCTCCAGGGTCTTCCCAGCCTTGGCTGGCCAGGCTCCAGAAGAACAAGGGGAGATTATCAGAGTAAAGGTTAAAGAAGAAGACCACACTTGGGATCAAGAATCGGGCCTACCTAGGAATTTGTCTTATACCAGGGAACTGTCTCGTCAGCGCTTCAGGCAGTTCTGCTATCAGGAGACACCTGGGCCCAGGGAGGCTCTGAGTCAGCTGCGGGAACTTTGCCGTCAGTGGCTGAGCCCAGAGATACATAGCAAGGAGCAGATTCTGGAATTGTTGGTGCTGGAGCAGTTCCTGACCATCCTGCCTGAGGAACTCCAGTCTTGGGTATGGGAGCATAATCCTGAGAGTGGCGAAGAGGTGGTGACTTTGCTGGAAGATTTGGAGAGGGAGCTTGATGAACCTAGACAGCAGGTGAGTAATTGGAGGTGCCATCTTCTGGGGAGAATTTGGGTGCATGGATCCAGAATAGAGTAAGTGGGAGTAATTTCACACTGCTGGTTACAAACCCTGGTTTGGGGCATTATTTCTTACTTGATCACTGGTGTAGATGAATAGATTCATGCATATGACATAGCAGTCTTCGTGTATGATCCAAATAAGTAAATGATTTAACCAAACGGAAAAATCTTGATCTTTTTTTTTTACCAATAGAAAACATATTTAGTGACTATGAGATTAAAGAAATATACAGTAGTAGTTTTTAAAAAAATTAGTCTTTTGTAGCTATCTAGACTCTGTCACTAATTAGCTGTGTAACCTTGGGCATATTACACGTTCTCTGGGACATTAGTGTCTTCATCTGTACAATGAAAAGACAAATTGCATGATTTCTTTGGTTATTTTCAGTATCTAGAGTTGTTGGTATGTAAAATGTTTTGAGCTCAAAGTTATTTTTAGAAGAATTTGTAAAGCGTTTTGCCATTACACTGGAGTTATTTCTAAAGGATTATATTTGCCTTCTTTGACAGTAATTTTAGAACATTATGGATATTGACAGACTTTTAGTGATACTATTTATACATTTATCTGAACTCTTTCAGAATATGAACACTTTATGTATACAGTCTGATCTGTTAAAAACACATGTTTCTGGAATGCAAAATCTTTCATTAAGAGGTCAGTATGCTGGAAATGAATCGGGATAATGCCGAAATTGTGTAGGCTCATGCATGAGTTTTCCCAGCCAGTTGATGTCTGGGGCCACCAAGTGGGAGTAGCTGAATCTAAGTGTCTGATTTAGCTGAGCACACCATGTCCTGAATACATACAGTACTGTACATAATGCCCATTTGCCCCCACATCCTTCCTCTGGCTGTCTTAGAAGCGCTTATTTACATGATTCCCTCCCATCTTCGTGCATTTTTTGCTAAACTTTTTTTGTTCCAGAAAAGGAGCAAGCAGAGGGTTTGCAAGTGCCACAGAAGTGTGCTCGTGATACAATTTCTCCTAGTGAGTATAAACAAAGAAAAAGCTCTAACAGTTGAAGACAAGCTTCAAACTATACAGTGTTTTGAAAGAAAAGAACCTGTGAGATTGGTTGTGCAACCAGCATAAAGGAGTAAACATATATACAGTTAGAGACAATGATGGGAAAAATAAAAGAAAATTATCGAGCTGGAACAATTGCCAGTGTTATGAACTCTATTGGAACAAGGCATAGGGAAATGGAGGAAATGGAGCATTTGTTAAGTGTGTGGACTGAATACCAAACAAGGAAGCAATCCAGTGCAATCTTTCTCAAAGTTAAAGAGAATGCCTTTGCCATGTATGAAGAGACTTTAAGAAAAAAAGCTGAAAATCCCGCAGAAGTTCCTTCATTTACTGCAAATTGTGGCTGGTTTAGTGGCTTCAAGAACTGCTGTACTTTCCACAGTGTTAAACTGTGCAGATGAGGATGTAAGTGCAGATGAAGAAGCTGTAAAGACCTTTCCCCCAGCATTGAGAAATTAGAGTGATGAAGGCAGCTTTCCCCTGGCTCAGATTTTCAGTTTTTATGAAACCAGTCTCTGTTGGAAGCAGATGCCCTCAGGAGCATCTGTGGAGAATTTGGGTGTGTGGATCCAGAATGGAGTAAGTGGGACTGGAAGTATTCTAGAAACACACCATGGGGTTTAAGGCTACAAAGGATCAACTGATGCTGATGCTGGGTGCAAATGCCAGTGGAGTTTTACAGCTAAAGCTTGTGATTTATCATTTTGCCAATCTATAAGCTTTACAATGAATTATAAAGACTAGCCATGGTGTCTACTATCGGTCTAGCAAGAGAGACTGGATGATGGGGCAGACATTTTCTGATCTTTTAGGTAATTTTTTTGTAGATTAAAAAAAAATTGGAAGAGAAAAAAATTGTGTTTTAAAATTCTTACACTTCTCAGTGACACACCAAGCCACCCTCTAGTAGTCACTTAGCTTCCTTCAGATATCACAGTTCTCTTTTTACCTCCTAATGCAACTTCTTTACTGCAGCCCCTTGATCAGGGTACGATTGCAATTTTTAAAGCTTATTATTTAAGGCAAACATTCAAGATGTTGATTGCCTATACAGGTGGTGACAGTGCCCGAACAGTTTTTGAATTCTGTAAGCAATTTTACATTAAACTTATGATTGATGTTATTGTAGAGGCCTGGAATGAGTTCACAAAAGCCTGTTTGCATATGGTGTAATATAAAATTCTCCCTGATTTAATTCATGATTCCAAAGCCTTTGAGCCTTCAGAAGAGCTCCACAAAAATCAAACCAAGCTGTGTTGCTCTTGCAAAGGGGGTTGGATTCAGAAAAGACAAATCACTAGATTAAGAAAGGCAAAGGAGATATAACTAAAAACAATGTAGAAACATTGAATGGATCATGGATTTTTCAAAAACCACAAAATCTATTTTGGGGTAACTGGAGAAATCTATCTATAATCATATGCTAGATGATTAGTGTGAGGAGAGGACAATTTCTTACCACCCAACACGGTTATGCAACTTGGGTGACTTTTTTTTTCCCCATCCATAGCACATTGGGCTAATGTTTTCCACAAGTGATCTAAAACAACTGTCAGATTATTTCCTGGGTTAAACAGCTCATTAGTCTCTATTAGATAATTTGCATTCCCTCCTCCCATACCCCAACATTTTTATTTATTATTATTTTTTGAGACAGAGTCTCTCTCTGTTGCCCAGGCTTGAGTTCAGTGGCATGATCTCAGCTCACTGCAGCCTCCATCTCCCATGTTCAAGCGATTCTCCTGTCACAGCCTCCTAGTAGCTGGGATTACAGGCATCCACCACAATGCCCTGATAATTTTTCTATTTTTAGTAGAGATGGGGTTTCACCATGTTGGCCAGGCTGGTCTCCAACACCTGACTTCAAGTGATCCACTGGTCTCGGCCTCCAGAAGTGCTGGGATTACAGGTGTGAGCCACTGTGCCTGGCCCAATATTTACTTTTAATTAACCACATTGACACTCATTTATAATTATTTTCAGTCATCACAGTTTAGGAGACATTTCTTTAACATGTTTTCATTGTTATTCCCAGAAACAGAAACCGAAGGGATGTGTTTTAACTCCTGTCCTATAGAGATTATAGAGACTATAGAGATGTATAGTTTCTGTTGTATGGCTATGGCTTTTTTTTTTTCTCCCTCACCCCCTTCCAAGCTATGGTTTTATTAGAACCAGCATTTTTCATTTCTTATGTTATCTTGTACTTAAGAATTCAGTGAACACTGATTTTTTTTTTCTTCTTACATTCTATTTTAGTGGAAGAATACAAGTTTAGCTATGACAAACTAGAGTTATTTATACTGTTTACCAAATGTACCTATTTGTCCCCAGGTCCCACAGGGCACATATGGGCAAGAAGTTCCTATGGAAGAAATGACCCCTCTGGATTCTGCAAAGGTGTCTTTAGGCACCCAGCTTCAGTCTATGGAAGACAGAATGGAATGTGAATCTCCAGAGCCATACCCACTTCAAGATAATGGTTAGAATAATTTAGTTCTAAGAAAGAGGGTGAGACTTGGGAGAAGGAAGGATCTAATACTGAAAGTTATCAAACCTCATTTCACTTCTACTGAATGTATTAATAGTTGAACGAAAAGTCAACCCGTATAATGTAATTTATTAAGAGAGTTTAATTAAAACAGGTAATAATGTCAAAAATACTTGAACACCAGATTTGTCATGGTGTTACCTGATTTACCCATGGGTACTTACTAACTTCATAATGAAGTTAGATGTTTTAAATTTACTAGTTCATTACTGCTGCAGAACCAAACTGGGGTTTACTTGCCTGGCACAGGAAAGCCAAACATTCACATCAGCAGGAGAAAGGAGGGCATTTATTTGCAGAGTGTCAAGCAAGGAGAATTGGGCCACTCACAATTAAGACCCAGTGTCCCTGATGGTTTGCAAGTAAGGATTTTTTTAAAAGCAGGGAAGGCCAAGGTGGGTGGATCACTAGGTCAAGAGATGGAGACCATCCTGCCAACATGGTGAAACCCTGTCTCTATTAAAATTACAAAAATTAGCTGGCATGTTGGCGCACGCCCGCCTGTAGTCCCAGCTACTCAGGAGACTGAGATAGGAGAATCACTTGAACCCGGGAGGCGAAGGTTGCAGTAAGCTAAGATCGTGCCACTGCACTCCAGCCTGGCAACAGAGCAAGTCTCTGTCTCAGAAACACACACACACACACACACACACACACGGAGGCAGAGGTTAGGAGCAAAGTCATAAATCAATTCGTGGACGCTGTACATTTGTTTGACCTAAAAAGGTAGGACAGACATCTCAAAGAAGGGACTTTACAGGTCATAGGTAGATTCAAAGACTTTCTAATTTGCAATTGGTTAAGAAGGCAAAGCTCTGTCTAAAAATTTGGGATCCGCAGAAAAGAAGGTTAGCTCTGGCTTGTGGGTGTAACTTCTTCCAGGCCCCCCCAGGAAGAACTTTAGAACAAAGAACAGCAGTTGTAGTTCTGTCCTCAGTTCCCCCTTATCTGAGGTCTTCAGACCAGTGGATCCATTTGGTGGAGGTATGGGTTTCTGAAAACAGCTTAGGGATATATGTTAAGATGTTATCTTTAGTTGATATAGGTAACATCTTATGACTATTTTGGCTGTTGTTTTAAGGTATTATCTTCTTGTTTATAAAGTTGCTCATGTACTTCTTAGAGATAGTGAGATGCCTGGATTCCCTTGAAAGAACTCAGGATTTCCTGTTATTACCATGCGTGGTGGTTGGCGGTGGCTGACAGACCCCTAAGAGAAGTCCCTGCTCTGTCTGACGATTTGGTATGCAAATAGTATAGTATGGTATATAATTTGGTATGCAAATAGTATAGTATAAATGATACTATGCTATACGTCATTGATAGTATCAATGATGTCGACTTGAGTGCAAGTATTTTTCCAAGCAACTATAAAACTATCTAGAGATATTATGCTAATTCCAAATTATTTTTTTTTCCAAAATAGTTTTTTTCCTTAACAGCCAAATTTGAAGTATTGTTAATGTTTCTATTATGAATGTTCTAGAAATTTTTAATAAGCTTTATTAAGTCAGAAATTTTTTACTAATGTAGACTTATCCACTATTTTATTAATATTAGTAATGAAGATATTTGTATTGGGTTTGTAGTTAATAGGCCTGAAAGGGAGCTGATATGAATATATTAGGTTGGAACTTACTCCTCCATTGTTGATGTAATAGCTAACCTGACTGAATAAAAGAGAAAACATGTAGTGTGGAGATTTAAAAAAATCTATTATTGTCTTGCTGAGGTTACTCCAAAAAAAAAAAAGTCTTTGCACAGTCAACAAACAAATAAATGTTAATTTGCATCCTCTTTTACATAAAACTTCAATCCTGAAATCTGCTCTGGAAAGTCACGTCCTGACTCTCTATTCTTTATTGTGTGAAACTTTTTGTTACTGGCTGGAGTCCTTCATTTACACTGTTTGTTCCACCTAGGTTGGATTCTTTAATCAAAATGGTATCCCCTGGCCTGGTACAGTGACTCACACCTGTAATCCCAGCACTTTGGGAGGCCAAGGCGAGCAGGCAGATTGCTTGAGGCCAGGAGTTCAAGACCAGTCTGGCCAACATGGTGAAACCCCATCTCTACTAAAAATACAAACATTAGTCAAGTGTCATGGTGCGCGCCTTTAGTCCCAGCTATTCGGGAGGCTGAGACGGGAGAATTGCTTGAACCTGGGAGGCAGAGGTTGCAGTGAGTTGAGATTATGCCACTGCACTATAGCCTGGGAGACAAAGTGAGACTCCGTCTCAAAAAAAATGGTATCCCCCTTCTGTGTGTCCATATCCCCTATTTATACCTCAAGCACTACTGGCTCCTTTGGCAGTATATGTATCTTAAATATATTCCCAAATATTCTAATTGATTTTTTCTTTTGTTTCAGGGTCATTTTTGTGGCTTTCCATGATGTCTCAAAGCATGGGTGATGATAACCTCAGTAGCTTAGATACTAATGAAGCAGAAATTGAACTAGAAAACATGAGAGAAAAGTTCTTCAGAAGCTTAGCAGTGTTACTGGAAAACAAAAGTAATAATACTAAGATATTTTCTAAAGCAAAATACTGTCAGCTGATAAAGGAAGTGAAAGAAGCTAAAGCTAAGGCAAAAAAGGAATCGGTTGACTACCGTCGCTTGGCTAGATTTGATGTTATCCTTGTACAAGGAAATGAGAAGCTAATTGAGGCTATAAATGGGGAAACAGATAAAATACGGTATTACTTACACAGTGAGGACTTATTTGACATTCTGCATGATACCCATCTCAGCATTGGACATGGTGGACGTACTCGCATGGAGAAAGAGTTACAAGCGAAATACAAGAATATCACAAAAGAAGTTATTATGTTATACCTGACCCTCTGTAAACCATGCCAACAGAAAAATTCAAAACTCAAGAAAGTTCTAGCATCAAAACCAATTAAGGAAGTTAGTTCAAGATGCCAAGTAGATCTTATAGACATGCAGTTGAATCCTGATGGGGAATATAAATTTATTATGCATTATCAAGATCTTCGTACAAAGTTAAGTTTTTTGCGGTCATTAAAGTCTAAAAGACCTACAGAAGTTGCACACGCTCTTTTAGATATATTTACAATTATTGGAGCTCCCAGTGTCCTACAATCTGACAATGGGAGGGAATTTTCAAGCCAGGTTGTCAGTGAACTCAGTAATATTTGGCCGGAATTGAAAATTGTCCATGGGAAGTCTCAGACCTACCAAAGTCAGAGTTCTGCAGAACAAACTAATGAGGATATCCGAAAGAGGATTTTCTCCTGGATGCAAACTAACAACTCATCACATTGGGCTGAATTTTTGTGGTTCATTCAGATGACCCAAAATCAACCCTATCACAGAAGCATGCAACAGACTCCGTGTGAAAGTGTATTAAGCTCTGAAGCTAAACTGGGCTTGTCCCATTCTCAATTAACTCAAGAACTTGTTGCCAGCCTGCATACAGAAAATGAATTAGATCAGGCTGACAAAGAGTTAGAAAATACTTTAAGAGCCCAGTATGAAGAAAACATTGAGACTGGAACAGATAGTAGCGATGCTGAAGAGAATCTTCCTGTCATCCCTAAGGTGGCTGAAAAAAACCCTCCTGAGAGCAGACTAAGATTTTTATCCTGTGTAGTTTGTGAAAAAGAATGCACAGGTGCTAATAGTTGTATATCATGTGATGGAAATATCCATGCAATTTGTGGAGTGCCCTCTCAACATGGAACTGAGGGCTGCGGTCGGCAGATAACTTGTAGCCTTTGCTATGAAACGAGCACAGTGAAAAGGAAACATGATGAGATTCAAAGAAGTTTGCCTGTTCAACCTTCCAAAATGCTAAAGCCATCAGGGATACCATTTTCACCAGACAAAGCAGGAGCTTGGGTAAGACTGAATATCTGCCATAGATGAAAGCAGGGAAGAGTCCCATTATACTTTACTGTGAATAAGCGTTGTTTGACAGGTATATGAAGGCACATTTTCATTATCTTGGATTTATTTCCCCCAAAGAAGGCCTAATTACCTTTACTGCTTCCTCCCTTTTTTTCCAGGTTGGAAGTTGTAAAGTTGTAACCGTGAATGCTGCCTTTTATATTATTCTCAGGGTGATGAACAGTATCTGTTTTACTCCCTTCTGTTGTCAGGCATTCCTTGGGGGAATGAGAAAGCTAAGACTGATGGAGTAAATTGTGTGTATGATGGTATGTTTCTACAGAAGAATGAATTTGGTAACAGATGAATTTATTGTTTCTCTGTTTGAATCACGTGAGTTTGGGTGGAGGGTAAGCTAAGAAAGGACATTTCAAATCAAGTGAAGAAGTATTTGTGGGGGTAGGGAATCATAAATTTGCTTGGAAGATAGGGGTGTGTGTTGGGAAATACTTCAGTTTGGGAATTTAAATGGAGAACGTGAAATATGGAGGTTACACATGACTTAGGCTAGTGGTACTCAACGTGTGATTGGCAGAACAGTGCTGCTATAAAAAGTCCAGTCCATATTAAGTACAAAAATTGAGCGTAAGTATTTAGAAACATTTATAATAATTGACATTAGTGCAACATCCAAGCACATGATTAATGAACTCGTCTTACTGAATAGAATATAGACCAATTTAGGTGTTGTTAAACTCTCAAGGTGAGTCACATGTGGTGGGGGTTACACACTAGTCAAACACAATAGGTCCCCATTACAACATGTGATACTTTATGCTTAGTTTATTAGCCATAACCCAAAGATATATAAAATTCTGAGAAAATGTAGGCATTTCTTTGTTTTTATAAATTAATTTTAAATAATTTTTTATTTTAATCAAGTCTAGTTTTAAATTTATGGTTTAACATTATTAGCTAAAGCAGAAAAGTAAAATTTGTATTATTTGTTTACTTTTAATCCTAATTTTCAGATGGCGAAACAAGCTTCACTGGACTTTTTTGTCAAGAAAAGACACGCCTTTTCTGAACACAGTGGTAGTAATAAAAGAAATAGTAACAATAGGAGTCATCCTGAAGAAAGGAAAACCAAAAGAGTTCATGCTAGTTTCACTCGGAAATATGATCCTTCATATATTGAGTTTGGTTTTGTAGCTGTAATTGACGGTGAAGTACTAAAACCACAGTGTATTATTTGTGGAGATGTACTGGCTAACGAAGCAATGAAACCATCAAAGCTTAAGCGACATTTATATTCAAAACATAAAGAAATAAGTTCACAACCAAAAGAATTCTTTGAAAGAAAGAGTAGTGAATTGAAAAGTCAACCGAAGCAGGTGTTCAACGTTTCTCATATAAACATTAGTGCTTTGCGGGCTTCATATAAAGTAGCACTTCCAGTTGCTAAGTCTAAAACACCATACACCATTGCTGAGACACTAGTGAAAGACTGCATCAAAGAAGTGTGCTTGGAAATGTTGGGTGAATCTGCAGCAAAGAAGGTAGCTCAGGTACCACTTTCAAATGACACCATAGCTCGACGTATTCAGGAACTGGCTAATGATATGGAAGATCAACTCATCGAACAAATAAAACTAGCAAAGTATTTTTCATTGCAGCTTGATGAATGCAGAGATATTGCTAACATGATAATTCTTTTAGTCTATGTGAGGTTTGAACATGATGATGATATAAAGGAAGAGTTCTTTTTTTCAGCCTCTTTGCCTACAAACACAACTAGCTCAGAACTATATGAAGCTGTAAAGAATTATATTGTTAACAAGTGTGGTTTGGAATTTAAATTTTGTGTAGGAGTATGTTCTGATGGTGCAGCTTCAATGACAGGAAAACATTCTGAAGTGGTAACCCAGATTAAGGAACTTGCGCCAGAATGTAAAACAACACACTGCTTCATTCATCGAGAAAGTCTTGCTATGAAAAAAATATCAGCTGAACTAAATAGTGTGCTTAATGACATAGTAAAAATTGTGAATTATATAAAATCTAATGCATTGAATTCGAGATTATTCTCTTTATTATGTGATAATATGGAAGCTGATCATAAGCAGCTGTTATTGCATGCTGAGATACGGTGGTTATCACGGGGAAAAGTTCTGTCAAGAATGTTTGAAATACGAAATGAACTCTTAGTGTTTCTGCAAGGCAAGAAACCTGTTTGGTCTCAACTTTTTAAAGATGTGAATTGGACAGCCAGACTTGCCTATTTGTCTGATATCTTCAGTATTTTTAATGATCTTAATGCTTCTATGCAAGGGAAGAATGCAACTTATTTTTCAATGGCAGATAAAGTTGAAGGACAAAAACAAAAGTTAGAAGCTTGGAAAAACAGAATTTCTACAAATTGTTATGACATGTTCCATAATTTAACAACAGTTATCAATGAAGTAGGTAATGATCTTGATATTGCACATCTGCGAAAAGTTATCAGTGAACATCTTACAAATTTGTTAGAATGTTTTGAATTTTATTTTCCATCAAAAGAAGATCCACGCATAGGAAATTTGTGGATCCAAAATCCATTTATTTCATCAAAAGATAATTTAAATTTAACTGTAACTCTACAGGATAAGTTGTTGAAGCTGGCTACTGATGAAGGATTGAAAATCAGTTTTGAAAATACAGCATCACTTCCTTCATTTTGGATCAAAGTTAAAAATGAATATCCTGAGCTTGCTGAGATTGCTTTAAAATTGCTGCTGCTTTTCCCCTCAACATACCTCTGTGAGACCGGATTCTCTACTTTAAGTGTTATTAAAACAAAACATAGAAACAGTTTAAATATACATTATCCCCTGAGAGTAGCACTGTCATCAATCCAACCTAGATTAGACAAATTAACAAGCAAGAAGCAAGCTCACTTATCACACTGAAAACTTTAAATATTGGTATGTAAGGTGTTTGTTCAATGTATGCATATAGGCATTCAGTGTGAGGAATTTGCTGTTTCACTTTAAACTTTAGTTACCATTTTGTAAGTATGAAAAGTTATGAGTGAAATAGCAATTTTCTATGTAAATTGCCTATGTGTACATTTTCAATTAATAATGTACAGTTTTTTCCTTCATATTTGTCATATTGATTAAAATATAATTTTAAATATGTTGATTCTAACATTAAAACATTTGGTCTTATAATTTGTGTCTTACTGTATTTCATTAGCATGTTAAGATTGTAGGACAACTTCAGGATGGGGGATGTTTTCCTTGAAATAGACTAGGTCAGTGAAGGGAAGTGAATTCATGAGGTAGGCTTAGAATTCAAATGCAGAGGACAGGTCAGTAGGATATTAAGTTTGTTAAACTGATCCAGAGTAATTAGGTTGGAAACTGAAGTTTGTTTTGTAGGTGCATGTTTAGACAAAGTATGAGTGGAATGGGAGTAAACGCTTATTTTGTAAGGGTATTATGGCCTTGAATTCATAGTGATAAATTCTGATTTCATAAGGATGGGGGATTGGACCATACTGACAAGTTCACATTAGGAGGTTCCTAGATTTTACTAGAATTGATTGCCTTTAAGGTGCTCTAGGACAAAGTCAGGAATTATTGGTACTTCAATTAGATTTAACAGCCTCTATTTTGTTTGGAGGCAATTCAGAAACATGTCACAAATATCTGTTCTTCTGTCTGTGAACTCGTTTAGAATGATCAAAAGCAGAATATTCGCATAAGACATGTTCTTTAGCATAAAAATGACAGAATCCTCGAAGAAAATATCTTTTCTGAGGCAAGGTAACAACTTAGAGTAAGTGCTTCTTTTCAAATAAATGTAACATTCAAAGTCAAGGAAAGGAAGAATATTTGGTGATTCAAAATGTTATAAGAATTTAACCTTTTGGTAAAGTTTCAAGTATCCGTCAAACCTTCGAAAGTAGAGGAAGGTTCATATTTAGTCCTGAAATCTTAGTTGGATTATGTTTTATTGTGTGTTTGTTTTAATAAAATCTTACAGCTTTTCAAAACCTTGTAATAGTGGATAGATTTAGAAGATAGTGGTTTGATTTCTCCCACCGACAAATTATATGCCCTCTTTCCTATCTGACCATATTTTGGAACTAAGAGATTTTAAAATGTTTGACCATTTGTTTTATTGATTGAATAAAGTATTGTGTTTCCCACTTTTAATTTTTAAAGGCAATGTGGTGATTTTATATTTATTTCCTTAAAAACTTAACATAGTGTGGAAGAAATGAAGAGGGAATTAAAAGTACATTTTAAAAGAGAACTAAATTCCCTTACTTTCTAAGAAATATTAAATAAAGTATTGGATGTCTGAGATTGGTACAAAGCCTTCTCATATACTTGAAGTAGGTGCCTACCTGTTTTTATTTTTTCTGCAAATGATTCAGTGCCAGGAGGCTACATTGCTTTACCTTTTTTTAAAGACATAGGAGTATATGTCTTTCCTTTCTTCCCTCCCTGTTTCATTGTCTCGCTGTACATTTTTTTAGAGCACAGTTTTATTGAGATTTTTTATTCAGATCATGAAATCTTACTGCCTATTCTTAACACGAATTTGATGATTAGTGATTCGGTAGATAACCTGATTTTTCTCTTCCTGTTTTCTGCTTGTTTTGCAGCAAGTTTACATGTCTATACACATGTGGTATACGAATATACTGCAAAGGTCCATTTACTTGTGTATACTTAAGACTACTGTATGCAGTACTGTTTATTTCCATCTATCATGTATATATATGCTGGTTTTAAAAAACTGTATGTGTAACAGGAGGTTATGCTGGGCTTTTCCTATTACTCAACAGCAACTAGGGAGGAGTCAAAGATGGGTCAAGAGACACTAAGTACTTCACTTTCTAAAGAAATCTGACAACGACTAGAATCAGAAGACGCTACCACCCAGTGCCACCATGCACAGCACCCAGACATAACTTGAAGGATGATTAAGAAGTGGTAGAACTAGCTCTCAACATTGTGCTTTCTGCCAAGAAGAATCACTGGTAGTGATTGATGATACCTTCAGGAAGGAGAGACTTGTAGTTTATTTCCAGATTGGGTGTTAATTTGGGCAGCAAACTTGTTCCTCTGCTTTCTGCCTACTTGATCAGGAAAATAAAAGAGACAATGGGGTGGGGAAGAGGTGATTAGATTTGCAGTAGTTCAGTCTGTATCCTCACAATTTGGGGTGGCAAAGATATGCAGGTTTCCTTTGGATCAGGTGACACCAAGGAATGTAATTAAATCTGACCTCTCAGCTAGTGTCACATTCAGGTAAACTGTCCTCCAGCCTGGAGAACTCTCCAACAAAGCCTGTGGGCATTTACAGCTATTGACAGCTGAAGGAGGTAAAATAGGTTAGGTGATCTATCCATATGTTTGTGGGTAAGGCCCCCACAAATATCTTGGAGAATTCTCACATGCTCCCCATGAAAGAATGAGAAAGCTTAAATTCTGGGGCTTAGAGGGCAAATTACCAATTTACGCTTCGCACGCGCATGCGCGCATGTGTGCGTGTGTGCGTGCGTGTGTGTGTGTGTGTGTGTGTGTGTGTGTATGTGTGTGTTTGAAGTCTTTAGCTCTGGTTAGGGGAAGCAGGATACAAAAGGAAATTGTAGCTGAGGGGCCTGATGGCCTGTGCAACTTTGTTACACCCAGATTCCTCTATATTGCCCCAGCCACCTGGGTGGAAGACCACTTCTCCTTCAGCTCTGGTGGCGAGAAGCTGGAGAAAGAACCAAAGTGAGGGGGAAACCCAGGGTGGGGCTTTTATGGCAGAGAGAGGAGGGCAGAGATTACTTGAGTGACATCAATGGTGCAGTCAAACTCTGGGCTTTTGGAGTTTAGCTGTTCTGGTTTGGCGGGCTGCTTAGATATTTCGGAGACAAAAGAATCTTAAGTCAGGTTCTGAAAGGATCCCTGTTAGAAAGTGTCACCTTCTCTGATATGACCATGTACTTTCTGCAGTGAATCTCTCCTGAATAACTTCCAGAATGTCTTTGCCTGTGTTCACCAAGATAAAAAGACTGTGAAAGTTCCAAACATTATACAATTAGAAATTATTATGGTAAAGAATAAGACATTTATTTACTGATTTAAAGAACATAGTGTGCTTTGTATTCTGACGTGTGTTAAATTGAATTTACAATCAATTTGTTATTACGATTGAAAGAGTTATAGTTGTTTTGATAATCAAATTTTGGGCTTATTAAAAATATGAAAAGGGAAAAGCCTGAGGTTGTTATGAATTGCATGACTTTTAAGAGTTTATACTGAAAGAATATGGTGCTTTATTTTAGGATTTAAATGCAAATGAATTTGTGGCTGAAATCTCTTGCATTTTTGGGAGAGCAAATATTTCAAGTTGCCATTTTCCTATGTGAAAAACCTTTCAGTTGATCTGAGGAACCAAAAATGAACCCAGAGTGACAGGAGCACAGAGGAATGCAAGATGATGTAGGTTGGAAAAAGATGGCCAGAACAAAAGCTGGTTCATAAAAATGAACCAAGTTGAGGAGTTTAGCCACAATCCTGGGGGCACTGGGAAGTCAATAATTAAGATAGGTAAGTAGAAGGTGACTTGAGTTACATTTTAGCAAAGCTTTTCCAGCTACACTGTAAAAAACAGATTGGAATGCTGAAGGACACCAGGAAGAATTTTGTAATGGAATAGATTAATGATAATGGTGTGAACTGAGGAAAAGGGAGTAGGGATTAAAGAAAGTGGATATATTTGAAAGGCTTCATATTATAAAGGTGCCACTTAGCAATTGTATTGAAAATACAAGTAGAGGCCAAGTACAGTGGCTCACACCTGTAATCCCAGCACTTTGGGAGGCTGAGGCAGGAACATGAACCCAGGAGTTTGAGACTGCAGTGAGGTATGATTGTGTCACTATTCTGCAGCCTGGGCTACAGAACAAGATCCTGTCTATCCCTCAACATTTTTAAATTAAATATATTTTTAAAATAAAATAAATACACCAATAGAGGTTTCATACAATGCTACAACTGTGTCTAAAATAAGAGCAAAGTTCAATACTTGCTTAGAGACATTTAAAAACAAAAACGAGAAAATTTGCACTATCATATAACAAAACTTATTATAAAGCTATTGTGCTGAAGACATAATATTAAGACAGCCATTGACAAACCATTAGAACAGAACAGGGCAACCAGAAATAAGCTCGTGGATATAAGGAAACTTGGTGTATAACAGAACTTTGCTCCTCAGTGAGGAAGAGAAAAAAATTGATGGTCCATTTGGAAGAAAATCAAATTAGATCCCTGAATTCTAAATATTTTAGACTTAAATGTGAAAGGCAAAGCTATATAACTTTTTGAAGAAAAAATGGTATAATCCATTTTTGAACCTGAAGAAGAAAAGCTTTTTATGATGCAAAAACACAAACTATAAAAAAGAAACCTAGCTGTATTAAAACAAGTAACTTCTGCCTACCATAAAACACCATCAAATGTGAAACCATTAAGCCAAATTGGAGTGTATATCTGTAGCACATATGCTTGTCAAAGGATTATTATTCTGAATATAAAAATTACTATAAAACAATGAGAAAAAAACAAGCAACTAAGTAGAAAAATTAGCAAAATAGGCACTTCAAAAAAGAACAAAATCTGAATGGCCAACAGATATATAAAAATATATTTGAAACCAGGCTGGGGGCGGTGGCTCAAGCCTGTAATCCCAGCACTTTGGGAGGCTGGGAAGGGTGGGTCATGTGAGGTCAGGAGCTTGAGACCAGCCTGGCAACATGGCAAAACCCCATCTCTACTAAAAATACAAAAATCAGCCAGGTATGCTGGTGCACACCTGTAGTCCCAGCTACTCAGGAGGCTGAGGTAGGAGAATCGCTTGAACCTGAGAGGCGGAGGTTGCAGTGAGCCTGGGTGACAGGGTAAGACTCTGTCTAAAAAAAAAAAAAAGATATTCAAAATTATTTGTAATCATAGAAATACATATTTAAGTTACAATTATACTCACCAGACTGGCCCAAATTAAAGTAGCAAGTGTTGACAAGAATGTGAAGCAAACACAAGCTCTTACGAATTTTATGTACATGTTGATACAAGCATTTTAGGAAACAATATGACATTATCTAGTAGAGCTGAAGATGTGCATGCCCTACAATCTCACAAATCCACTCTTATTCACATGCATCTCAAGAAGCCATGTCTTTGAGTGTTTAGAACATCAGTGCTTATAAAACCTATACTGGTACCAACCCAAATGTGCATTCACAGGACAGTTGTAATATGTTTATTCAGCAATTATAATTTATACTATATTCAACAACTAGAATACAGTAGTAAAAATGAATGCTCACTGAGAATTTTGGCAGGTAATGAAATGGACTATATCTTGATTAGTGAGTATATGTGTGTGTGTGTGTGTGTATATATATATATATATATGTAAATGCATATATGTAAAAAATCTTCAAAGTATATAGTTAAAATGGGGGCATTTATTCTATGTAAATTATACCACAATAAAGTTAACTTTAAAAATAGATGACCTACAGTTACATGCATCAACATGGATTAAATTTAACAATACAATATTGGAAAAGCCAAATTGCAGACGAATACACAAATATTGTACCATTTATATTTTTAAAACTTTATAAAAAGTTTTATATATGTGAAGAAACTAAACAGCATAAATTAGAGATGCTAGGTGTCAAAACTGTAAAGCAAGAGAAAACCCACAAAATACAAAGACAGAATTTTGGATAGGGATTATCTCTGCTGGGTGAGAGAAGGAGTGAGGGACTGTGATTTTGGCAGAGCTGCTAGGGCCACATTGTTTCTTAACATGGGTGAGGGGAACAAGGATGATCAGCTTATTATTTTTTGTAAATGGCTTGTAAATGTTATATTATTTTATATGTTTTTGTAGTTTAAAATATAAAGGAATTAGTTAAATATAAATCTGACAAAATTATGCTGAAAGCAGAATAGAAAGATTAAAAAATAATGAAGGAAGTGAGGTTATGGAGGAGAAACCAAAGAGTTTCAATATCTGCTCCTAAGGAGAGAACAGGGAGAAGTAATTGTCAAGATAAAGGACAGGAATATTCTAGAATTGATCAAAGTAGTTTAAACCATAAACAGATATTTTATGTCACAAGATAAAGTGGTCTTAGGATTATTTCAATGGGCCAGAAATGTATGTCATCAGGGACAGAGTGTTTTTGTCCTGCTTTCTCTCCTTTCCTCCATCTGTTGAACTTTGCCCTCAGGTTCATCACAAGAGGGCTTTGTCACCCTCAGTGTTAGCTCCTCACAGAAAGCAATTAAGAATGGGAGTGCCATGAGGCAAGCTTTTTCTTGGCACTCTCTTCCATCATAAGTCTTTTTGAAAAATCTCTAGCAGATTGCCCCTTCAACTAAGTAGCCATAATTGGCTCACATATTTAACCTTACACATCTTTACTTGAGGGGAATAAGATTGCCATGAAAAACACCTTAGAAAAATCATGATTCACCCCCCATGCCAGAGTACTTTACCATGCAGTAGGAATTTTGTTATCAAGAGCAGAAAATAGCTCTTGGGTTGGCAATCTTCAGTGTCTGTCAACATTGATAAATGTGAGGGCAAACACTTTCTGGATACTTGCTGGAAAGAGTAAATTTTTACAGCCTTTCAGGAGGATGAGTTGGAAATAAGCATAGAAAACTTTAAAAGCAGTTGACCAACTGGAATTGTTAGAGTTATATAATATGTATACAATCTAATTATGAGATTAAAAGGAATCCATCTACACAGGCCAAGTTTAGAGGAATTGCTTACTCGAGTAGTGTTTCTTTCATATATTTAAATACTAAGCAATCTTAATAATAAAAATTTAGATGCATTTTCTTCCATGAGAAGCTGGTCAAAATATTGTGTTGACTGGGAAAAGGAGATTATAAAACAGTTTACATAGTACAATCTTAATTTGCAAATTGTATTCTATGTATATTAAGAATATCGGAAAAGTTATTTCCCAAAAATGTCAACAGTACAAATCAAGACTGAGATAGCAGAGTTTGCAAAATCATTAAGTGATGGATGGGTCGAATTAATATACATTTATAGGCTTAAAATACTCTAATTCAGCTGGACGTGGTGGCTCTATAATCCCAGCACTTTGGGAGGGTGATGCGGGCAGATCACGAGGTCAGGAGATCAAGACCATCCTAACCAACATGGAGAAATCCTGTCTCTACTAAAAATACAAAATTCAGTGGGGCAGGGTGGTGTGTGCCTGTAGTCCCAGATCCTCAGGAGGCTGAGGCAGTAAAATTGCTTGAACCCAGGACGCAGAGGCTGTAGTGAGCTGAGATCACACCACTGCACTCCAGCCTGGGTGACAGAGTGAAAAAAAAAACTCAAATTAAACTTTGATTACAATAAAATTTATTTTTAAAACTATAATTGCAATGAGTTTAAAAATCTCTCTGGCTATTTGCCGAATTGAACAAGAAGCTTTTCTATAAAATTTAAATATTTTAATAATAATTGCCTTCAGTATTTGTTAGTAAAATGTTTTATCACAGGAAACTGTATGTTGGTAAGAATTAATTAGTTTGAGAACTGCCTGTAGAGAAATTTCCAGAATTCAATTTTGATAAATGTCATGTTGCTATTCAAGGACTTGTTTCTCCAATGACAAACTATAGTGTTGGGAAACAGCCCGAAATCCTGTTTCAAAAATGGATTTAGATTTATTTGAGCATCTCTGAGCTCAGTGTGTTCACACGCCTTTGAACACTTCAGCTGCTGCACTTCTTGGAACTACTGTTTAGTAGTATTTCTATTTATTTATTTCATTTTTGAGACAGAGTCTTGCACTGTCTCCTGGGCTGGACTGCAGTGGCGCAATCTTGGCTCACTGCTATCTCTTCTTCCCGGGTTCAGTCGATTCTCTTGCCTCAGCCTCCCGAGTAGCTGGGATGACAGGGGCCTAACACCACAACTGGCTAATTTTTTTTTGTATTTTTAGTAGAGATGGGGTTTCACTATGTTGGCCAGGCTGGTCTCAAACCCCTGACTTCATGATCCGCCCACCTCAGCCTCCCAAAGTGCTGGCATTATGGGCATGAGCCACCGCCCCTGGCCACTAGTATTTTTAAAATTGTCTTCTAAGATAGGCGATCAATAATATTCAGTCATACCCGTACCTCATTTGGGTATCCAGGTCGCTGTTGTCCAATCAGATTTTAGCGTTTTCCCCCAAATCTTCCATGTCCTGCTCTAATCTATTAATAAAAATAGGAACTGCAATGCTGCTACCATTTGTACTGGCATCTGTGACTCCAGAGTGTCACACAAAGATCTGAGTCAAGAAGAGTCTTTGTAAAGAAAATCCTAAACGCCCTGTAGGATCTGGGCCCCTTCCTTTATTTCTCTGATTTCATCTTCTAACCTACCCTCCTTTATTCCATCCCGACCCCACCGTCCCTTTGGGGTTCCCTGGACCCTCCAGGCTCATTCCTGCTTCAGAGCAACCTCAACTTTCCTTCCCTCTGCCTAGAATGCTCTTTTCTTAGGTATCTTCGTGGCTGGCTCCTCTATTTTTTTCAGTTTTTATTCAAAAATCATCTAAAAGAGGCTTTTCCTCAACCACACTAGGTAAAATTTCAAACCTCTCAACATATCTTGTCCCTCTTTTCTGACTTCTCCTTAGAATGTATTACTACTTAGCATATTTCATTTTTATTTGACTTATTATGTCTTCTCCATTAGAATCAGTTCCACGAAGGCAGGAAATGTATCATTCACTTCACCTTACTATTTATTGTATCTTTAATGTCTAGAAAATGCCCAGCACATAATTGGTGCTCAGTAACACGTACTACTGAATGAATATGTTAAATGAAAAAGCAAGGTACAGAGAAGTGTAAATAGCACTCTATTATTTGTGTAAATGTGGGGAAGATAATATACACGTTTGAATATATATGTCAAAACTGGCCTAGAAGGAAACACCTGAGCCTGAAACTAGCTATCTGAGAGCTTAAGAACTGGGACTGGCAAGGGCACTGGGGTGGGGGTGAGATGAAGACATTTTACTGACTATTGTTCTACATTAAAATAATTATAAACTATGTCATATTACCAATTCAAAACATTAACGTTAAAAGCAATAAGAAAGAAAAGAATTTCCCTGGCCAGGTGTGGTGCCATAATTCCAGCACTTTGGGAGGCCAAAGCAGGAGGATCACTTGAGCCCAGGAGTTCAAGAGCAGCCTACGCAATGTAGTGAGACTCTGTCTCAACAAAAAATTTAAAAATTAGCCCAGCGTATGTAATCCCAGCACTTTGGGAGGCCAAGGCGGATGGATTGCTTGAGGTCAGGAGTTCAAGACCAGCCTGACCAACATGATGAAACCCCATCTCTACTAAAAATATAAAAATTAGCCAGAGCCAGGCATGGGTGGTTAATCCCAGCTATTTGGGAAGCTGAGGCAGAAGAATCACTTGAACCTGGGAAGTGGAGGTTGCAGTGAGCCGAGATGGTGCCACTGCACTCCAGCCTGCATGGCAGAGCAAGACACCATCTTAAAAAAAAATTAGCCCAGTGTGGTGGTGAGTGCCTGTGGTTCCACCTACTCAGGAGGCTGAGATGGAAGGATCTCCATTGCACTCCTGCCTGGGAGACACGTCTCAAAAAAAATAGAAAGAAAATTATTTCCCTTTGGACTCAGTATAATATCGTTTCATATGTAAGAGAGGAAGAGATTGTAATACATTATTTCCCCTTTACTTTTTTTTACTTTGCATGTTTAAAATTTATATATAATAGATGCACCTGCTTTCAGGATATATGTAATAATTTGCTACCATTCATATAATTGGTAGAGATCAAATTAGTGTATCAGTTAATTATGCTATAAAATATGTTCCAGGAAACTTTTGAGTAATCTCATAGCAATAAGAGTGCCAGGACCAGCACCAATGAGGAGAAACATCTAAGCAACCACATCAGCTCGCCTTCTATGTCTCAGGTAAGCCTTGGTTCCCGAGACATTGGCTGAAGGCTGTGGTGGGGACCTTTTTGACAGTCCTGTTTGTTTACCCCCAGAGTGTGGGAGAACGACGGTCATGCTTGCTCAGGTGGAAAAATGAACAGCACATTATCCTCACAGGGCAGGCCAGCTGATTCAGAAGTGATTTTTGCCAGCTTCTCTGTGTTTCATCTGAAAAGGGGGTGGCATATTAACTGACTTCAGCAAGACAATTCTCTTTCATAAGCTACTTTCTTTCATTTCACTCCAAAATTACTGATCACCTATTACACACAAGAAGAGGACTTCATCTCCATGGGCATCAAATAAAAGAGAAAATGGTCCTACCCTTTGTAGAGTTAGGGAGCTGAACTAAGATAACTCAGATTCACACACTGTGGCTCCATTCTCAGAAAGAGGCTGAAAGACTCCTTCTAGAGTCTTGACTGATCCAAAGTCAGAACATTTTCCACCAAGCTGTATGGACCCATACTGCTCACTTCAACTTTCCACCCGATTTCTTTTGCTCTCCCTTTCATTTCTCCTTCTCCTCAGCTTTCTACTCTGTTATCCACTATTTAATTTTATCAGTGAAGATCTAGTCAGAAGACAGAAACGGCATGGCAATTGGAACAAGGAATGTTCAACTTAAAGAATTATTAACCAGTAGCAGGGCACTGTCTAGTAAGAGTCGAGAACTCTCCGGAGCAGCCACTGCCTCTAGGCCTGAGGCAGAGCATCCAAGACAGGAACAAACTGGGAAAAGCACTTCCCACTGCCATTGGCTGTAAAGCTCCCTGAGGTTGCCATAGGCTGGAGCTGGCATGCAGGCAATCACTCATTAGCTTTGGAATAAGCTCTCTGGGGAGCCGCCTGCTACAGACTGTGTAAGGCTCGTTGGAAAGTCCTCGGCCGGGAGTTTCACACACTCGCTGGGGATGATCACCCCGGGTGTCCCGCAGCCCCACCACACACAGCACTGCTACTGGCCTGTTCTTCCTCTTCCTTCTCTTTCTGTCAGCTCCTTGTGTCAGGACGTTTTCTTTCTGCCCACTACCATTTCTTCAAATTGTGACAGCTTAACAAATATGACAAAGCTATTTTATACAAGACAAACAAACGTTCCCATACCAAAGTTCTTTAAAAAATTTCCATTTGAAACCTCATCTCTTTTCTCCTAAACCCAGATTCATATTTATCACTTTATTTACTTATTGTCATTTTATTTATTGCTAGAGCTGGAAGGTGACTTATAAATCAGTTATTTTAATATCATCATTGCATAATTGATAAAACAGAGATAATGTTAGCTGCTCATGGTATCATCTCTTGTCATATTATATGGAATATATCACTCAAAGGAATATGTGTTTTTGCGTGTGTGTGTGTGTGTGTGTGTGTGTGTATTACATAAATGACACCTGCTTATTCTTCCCTAAATCCACAGCTCATCTCTCTAGGGTCACTCTTTTAGAGGTAACCATGTTCAGCAGTTCCTTGGTTTTCCTCTCTGAGATTTTTAATTTATATATTAAAAAGTATGTGGGTATATACATACACACACACACACACACACACACACACACACAGGCTCCTAAAAGATTCTGCTCATTGCTTAAGAAGGTAAAAGTAGAAGGACTCACTCTACCTGACTTCAAAACATATAAAGCCACAGGCAGATAGTTCACTGATTTGACATCTTTCTTCCTTTTTGATACAGGCGT
The DNA here is from genome assembly GCA_963573385.1 of Cacajao melanocephalus. Classification (NCBI taxonomy): domain Eukaryota; kingdom Metazoa; phylum Chordata; class Mammalia; order Primates; family Pitheciidae; genus Cacajao; species Cacajao melanocephalus. The sequence continues at coordinate 49,327 of CAUYLG010012007.1, forward strand.
TTACAGCTATAAATTTTCTTCTAAGCATTGCTTTATCTGCATACTATAAGTTTTAGTATGTTGTGTCTTCATTTTTATTCATCTCAGAGCATTTTCAGATTTCCCTTGCTGTTTTTTGACACATGGGTTATAAAAGAGTGTTACTTAATTTCCACATATTTTTGTGTTTTACATATTTTTTCCCTGCCATTGATTTCTAAATCCATTACATTATGGTCGGAGAAAATACATCCATCATTTTTATCCTTTTAATTTTTTTGAGGTTTGTTTTATGGCCTGGAATGTGGGTCCTTATGAGGAATGTTTCATGTGTACTTGAGAGGAATGTATCTTCTGTTCTAGACAACTCAACAGGAGAAGCTCTGTACCTGCCAAAACTAGTCTATAAGACTGGAAGAAGTTTTTCTTTCTTCAAATGCACAGACACCAATGGAACGCTACACAGATCATGAAGAATTAGTCAAACATGATCTAACTGAAGAAAACTATTAATGCTTTAGTAACCGAACTCTAAGAAATAAAGATCTACACATTGCCTGACAAAGAATTCAAAATAATCATCTGAAATAAGCTCAATAAGCTTTAAGAGAATATATATAGACAACTAAATAAAAATGAGAAAAACAATGCATGAACAAAATGAGAATTTTAGTAACTAGAAACCATGAAAAAGAATCTAACAGAAATTCTGCAGCTGAAGAATACAATGACAGAACAGAAAAATCAAATCAAGGATTTCAACAGCAAACTCAATCATGCAGAAGAAGGAATCAGTGAACTTGAAGACAGATCATTTGAACTTTGCCGATTAGAGGAATGTCTTGGTCCCTTTTGTGTTGCTATAACAGAATATCACAGACTGGGTATTTTATCAAGAAAATAAATTTATTTCTTACAACTCTAGCAGCTGGCAAATCCAAGATTGAGGGTGCCACATCCGGTATGGGCCTTTGTGTTACATTATCTCATGGCAGAAGGGCAAAAGAGTATGCACATAAATGACAGCGAGTCAAACTCACTTTTATAGCAAATTTACTCTCATCATAACGAACTCACTCTTGCAATAGTAAACATACTTCTTCTTCTTTTTTTTTAAACAGGGTCTTGTTCTGTCACCCAGGTTGGAGTGTAGTGACATGATCAAAGCTCACTGCAAGCCTTGACCTCTCAGGTTCAAGGGATCCTCCCACCTCAGCCTCCAGAGTAGCTGGGACTACAGGCACATACCACCTTACCACCATGCCTGACTTTTTTTTTTTTTTTTTTTTAGGTGGAGTCTTGCTGTCACCAGGCTGGAGTGCAGTGGTGCGATCTTGGCCCACTGCAACCTTCGCCTCCCATGTTCAAGCAATCTTCCTGCCTCAGCCTCCTGAGTAGCTGGGACTACAGGCATGCATTACCATGCCCAGCTAATTTTTTGTAGTTTTTAGTAGAGACGGGATGTTACCGTGTTGGCCAGGATGCTCTTGATCTCTTGACCTCGTGATCCACCCGCCTCGGCCTCCCAAAGTGCTGGAATTACAGGCATGAGCCACTGCGCTCGGCCATGCCTGGCTTTTAAAAATGTTATTTATTTTGTAACATTCAACGTAGTGAGATGGGGTCTCACTATGTTGCCTAGGTTGGTCACAAACTCCTGGGTTCAAGTGATCCTCCCACCTTAGCCTCCAAAAGTGCTGGGATTTAAAGCATGAGTCATCATGCCTCACCCATCATTTACTTCCTATGGTTCTGGAGGCCAAGAGGTCCAAAATTGAGGGACCCACATCTGCCAATGGACTTTGTGCTGTATTATCATATGGTGGAAAGCAGAAGGGGCAAGGGATGGTACACATACATGAAGGAGGGCTGAACTCATTTTTCTTTTTTTAGAGATGGGGTTTCACCATGTTGGTCAGGCTGGTCTTGAACTCCTAACCTCATAATCCTCCTGCCTCGGCCTCCCAAAGTGCTGGGATTACAGGCGTGAGCCACCACACCCGGCTGAACTCACTTATATGACAAATCCATTTCTGTGATAATGAGCCCATTACCACAATACCAACATTAATTCATTCATGAGGGTAGACCCCTCATGCCTAATCACCTCTCAAAGATCCCACCTCTCAACACTGTTGCATTGGGGATTAAGTTTCTGACTCATAAACTTTGGGAGATATGTTAAAATCATAGCAAGAAACAAAAAGAAGAGAAGAATGAAAAAGAGTGAAGAAAACATGTGACACCTAGGGGACACCAAGTGCATGAATATACAAGTTATGGGAGTCTAATAAGGAGAAGAAAGAAATGGGCAGAAACTTTCTCTAATAAAATAACGGGCCAGGCATGGTGGCTCATGCCTGTAATTCAACATGTTGGGAGGCCAAGGCAAAAGGAGTGCTTGAGCTCAGGAGTCTGAGACCAGCCTGGGGAGACACTGTCTCTAGAAAAAATAAACAAAATTTGCCAGGCATGGTGGTGCACTGTAGTCCCAGCTACTTGGGACACTGAGGTGAGAGGACTGCCTGAGCTCCAGAGGTCTGAGGCTTCAGTGAACCAAGATCACAGCACTGCACTCCAGCCTGGGCCACAGAGTGAGAGCCTGTCTCAACAAAACAACAACAAGCTTCTCAAATCTTGGGAGAGATATGGACATTCACATTTATGAAGCTCAAAGGATCTAAAACAAGATGAACTCAAAGAAGAGTTCTGAGACACATTATGATCAGATTGTCAAAAGTCAAAAAGAAAGAGAGACTCTTGAAAAGAGCAAGAGAAAAGAGATTTATAATATACAAGGGAACCTCCATACAGCTATCAACAGATTACTAGGAATACAACTTCCAGGTCAGAAGGGAATGAATAATAGATTTAAAATGCTGAAGAAGAAAAAACTGCTGTTGAAGAATACTATACTCTGCAAAGCTATGCTTCAGAAATGAACATATAAAGACATTCCCAGATAAACAAAATCTGAGAAAGTTCATCACCACTAGGCCTGCCTTGCAAGAAATGCTAATGAGAGTTCTTCAAATTGAAATGAAAGGATGTTAAATAACAACATAAAAACATACAAAAGTGTAAAACTCACTGATAAAGGTAAATATGTAGTCAAAATCAAATTAATGCTGTAATGATGATATATAAATCAATCTAGAATAAAAGTTAAAAGACAGCATAGCAAATGGTCACCAGAAAGACTAACGCATGATTAGTGTTGGCACTTTCAGCCCCATCCTCTGACCTCTCAAAAGAGAAAAGAGGCTGAAGATTCCAAGCACCAATGGTCAAAACGGTAATCAATCATGTCTATACACTGAAGTTTCCATAAAAACCAAAAGGACTGGGTTCAGAGAACTTCTGGACAGTTGAACTCATGAGGCTTAGGAGAAGATAAACAAGGACTCTTCCACATTATGGGAAGATAGCACATCCCAACTTCATGGGAAGGAAAGCTCTTGTGCTCTGGACTCTTTGAGATCACACCCTGTGTATCTTAGGCTGTTTGTATCCTTTATACTGGTTTATTATATATCCTTTATAATATACCAGTAAATATAAATGTTTCCATGAGTTTTGTGAGCTGCTCTAGCAAATTAATCAAACTAAAAGAGGGGGTCATGAGAACCCTAACTTGAAGCTGGTTGGTCAGAAGTTATGGAGGCCCAGACTTGTGGCTTGTGTCTGAAGTGGGGTCAGCTTTATGAAACAGCTCTCAACCTGTGGGATCTGAAACTATTTCCAGGTGGATAATGTCAGAATTGAACTGGGTTGAAGGATGCTGACTTGGTTTCTGCTACAAAATTGATTGCTTGTTTGGTGAGTGGGGAACACCCCTCCATACACACACACACAGACACACACACACGCACACACGTTGGTCACAAAAGACACTGGTGTTGAGGCTGTTGAGAGAATAGGAAAAAGACACGGTTCGAGAGTGTTTTTTTTCCACTAATGAATACAAAGGATTATAATACACAACTATCAATAATTGTATGCCAACAAATTGGATAACTTAGAAGAAATGGATAATTCATAGAATCATACAACCTACCAAGACTGAATCATGAAAAAATAGAAAATTCAAACAGACCAATAACAAGTAAAGAGGTTGAAGCAGCAATCAAAACCTCCCAACACAGAAAATTCCTTATGGCTGCACAGCTGAATCCTACCAAACATTTAAAGAACTAGTACCAATCCTTCTCACACACTTCCAAAAACTCAAAGAGAAGGAAATACTTCCACGTTTCTATGAGATCAGCAATGCCCTGATACCAAAGCCAGACAAAGACATTATCAAATAATTATAGGCCAATATCCTTGATGAAAATAGATGCCAAAATCCTCCACAAAATACTAGCGAACTGAATCCAACAGTACATTAAAAGGATCATGCACCATGATCAAGTGGAATTTACCCTGGAGTGCAAAGGTAGTTCAACATATACAAATCAACAAATGTGATATATCACATTCATGGAATAAAGGATAAAATAATATGATCATTTCAATACATGTAGAAAAAGTATTTCACAAAATTCAACAACTTGCATGATAAAAACTCTCAGTAAATTAGGCATAGGAGAAATGTACCTCACCATAACAGAGGCTATAAATATACATATTTTTTAGCCAAAGCTAACAAACTGAACGGTGAAAACCCGATTTTCCTCCAACATCAGGAACAAGCTGAGAAGGCCCACTCTCACCATTTCTATTCAGCATAGTATTGGAAGTCTTAGCCAAAACAATTGGACAAGAAAAAAGAAATAAAAGGTATCCAAACCTGAAAAAAAGAAGTTAAATTGTCTCTGCAGATGACATGATCTTAGTATTTTTTTTTTAATTTCAATAGGTTTTTGGGGATTAGGTGGTCTTTGGGTACATGGATAAGTTCTTTCTTTATGATGATTTCTGAGATTCTGGTCCATCCATCACCCAAGCTGTGTACACTGTACCCAATGTGTCGACTTTTATCCCTTAACCCCTCCCGCACCTCCCCAAGTCCCCAAAGTCCGTTCTGCCATTCTTATGCTTTTGCCTCCTCACTCAGCTCCCACTTGTAAGTGAGAACAGGCAATGTTTGGTTTTCCATTCCTGAGTTACTTCACTTAGAATAATGGTCTCCAACTCCTTCCAGGTTGCTGTGAATGCCATTATTTCATTCCTTTTTATGGTTTAGTAGTATTCCATGGTGTATGTTTAATACATAGCACGTTTTCTTTATCCACTTGTTGATTGATGGGCATTTGGACTGGTTCCATATTTTTGCAATTGCAGATTGGGCGACTAGAGACATGCATATGCAAGTGTCTTTTTCATATAATCACTTACTTTCCTCTGAGTAGATACCCAGTAGTGGGATTATTGGATCAAATGACAGATCTACTTTTAGTTCTTTAAGGAATTTGCACACTGTTTTTCAAAGTCATGATACTAGTTTACATTCCCACCAGCAGTGTAAAAGTATTCTTTTTTTAAAACTACATCCATGCCAAGATATATTATTTGTTAATTTTTTGATTATGGCCATTCTTACTTAGCAGTAAATCAAAAAAATTTTTTTGATTATGGCCATTCTTTACTTAGCAGTAAAGTGGTATCACATTGTGGTTTGATTTGCATTTCCCTGATCATTAGTGATGTCCAGCATTTTTTCATGTTTTTTGGCCATTTGTATATCTTCTTTTGAAAACTAAGCCTCTTCATTTCCTTAGCCCACTTTTTGATGATGGGAGTATTTGTGTTTTCTTGCTGATTTGAGTTCCTTGTAGATTCTGGATATTCGTCCTCTGTCAGACGTATAGTTTGCGAAGATTTTCTCCCACTCTGTGGGTTGTTGGTTTACTCTGCTGATTATTATTATTTTTGCTGTGCAGAAGCTTTTTAGTTTATTTATCTTTGTTTTTGTTGCATTTGCTTTTGGGTTCTTGGTTATGAACTCTTTGCCTAAGCCAATGTCTAGAAGGATTTTTCCAATGCTGTCTTATACCATTTTAATGGTTTCAGGTCTTAGATTTAAGTTTTTAATTCATCTTGAGTTGATTTTTGTATGCATGATCTTATATATAGAAAACCCTAAATATCCCACCAAAACAATCTTAAAACTAATAATTCAGTAAAGTTGCTGAGTACAAAATCAACATACAAAAATCAGTTGCATTTCTATACATCAACAATGAACACTATGCAAAAAGGAAATTAAGAATACCATTTGCAATAGCATCCAAAAGAGTAAGTGCTTAGGATTCATTTAACCAACTACTGAAATTGATGAAATTGGTGAAGACATAAATAAATGAAAAAATATTTCATGTTCATGGATTGGAAGAATTGATAATGTTAACATGTCCACACTACCAAAAGTGATCCATAGATTAAATGCACTTTCTTATAGACTGGCTTAAGTGTGAGGCAGATGGCTAAAAAAAAAATAACGGGTCTTGAAAGCTGTCAGTAAACATTAAAAATAGATTTACTCTCTTTAATACTCAGTAAAACTTGTGTATATATCTGCTTAAAAAAAAGGCAAATCCAAGACTTTTCCTAGAGGTGCTGTTCATAACACTAAAAAATTGGTATATTCATAGTGGAATACACACACAGCAATGAGAAAGAACAATTGTTAAATACAACAACATGGATGAATTTCACATATTCCTGCACAAAAGAAGCCAGGCATAAATAGGATTATTGCATAATCCTATTTATATGGAGTATGAAAATATGCAAAGTTCAAAGATGATATTAGATGTAAAAAAAAAAAAGTGGTTATCCTTATGGAGAATGTGATTTAAGAGGGGGCATGAGGGTGGCTTCTGGAGGTACTGATAATTTTCTATTTCTTGACAGCTCAAGTGACAAAACTTAGTTCTAGGATCTTATTTGATGGAAACAGTGGCAATACCCTGAAACAGAAGATCTGGGTGGGAGTTCAAAGACATATTCTCTTCATATACATTCATATGTATTCTCTTCAAATACAAATACTTGTATTTGGGCACTTTCCTGTATGTTTCTTATGCTTCCATTTAAAAATTTACTTTAAAAATATGAAGCCACGTTAAGAAAGACAGCATTGCCATTATTTTAGAAATTCCATTTACCCCATTCTACAGTATACCTCTCTCATCCTCATGCTGAGATGACTACTGTAGTCGTGTTTGGAATAATCATTATCTTGCTCTTATTTGTTAGCTTTACTAATTATATTCATATCCACAAACAACAGATATTTTAGGATGCTTAGTTTGTAGTTTCTATGAATGAAATTATGCCATATTTTGTGATTTTTTGGTATTGAAATATCAAAATATCTCATTTCCTGTGACTTCTAGGTTTTTCTGCATTGCATGTCATTGCTTTCGTAAATTGTTACAGCTATCAGGAAAATGTGTTAAGATTCTTAATAATTATAGTTTAATTTAAAATGTGTTAATTTTGTACACAATCTGTTAAAGAAAAAACAAAAAGAAAAGATAGTTCTGTTTCTTTTTTTAAGTTTTATTATTATTATTTTTTTTTATTAAAGACAGGGTTTCACCATGTTGGTCAGGCTGGTCTTGAACTCCCGACCTCAGGTGATCCACCCGCGTTGGCCTCCAAAGTGCTTGGATTACAGGCGTGAGCCACCACGCCCAGCCTGTTTCTTTCTTTCTAAGCATTATACCTTTTTTACTTTCCTTTTGTCTGGAAAGGAGTGAAGTGGCGATTCCTAGTATACCGTTTGTATCCCCAATCTCAAGTGAAGTGTTTTAAACTTTTTGCCTTTAAGAACTGTGTTTTGCACATTATTTTTATTTTTTTATGTAAAATAAATTTCCTTCTATTTCTAGATTGTTAACAGTTGCATCATGAGTGGACACTGAAATTTATCAAATGCTTTTTCTGTCTCTTTTGAGGTGAACATTTTTTTTCCTTTAATTTCTTGAAATTTATCAAATGCTTTTTTCTGCCTATTTTGAGGTGAACATATATTTTTTTCCTTTAATTTCTTACTGTAGTGAATCATAACACTGTTTTTCTCATGATAAATTGACCTCCTACTTTTGGTATAAATCTGGGTTTGTTATAATTCTTAAACACTGGTGGATTCAGTTTTTTTTTTTTTTAAGGATTTTTCCTTTTATGTTCATGAATGAGACTGACCTATGATTTTTCTTTCTCTCACTGTCTTTGGTTTGGTAATAGGATGAAGGTGAAAATAAGCTGAAAATTCTTGCCTCTGTCGCTATGTTTGGAAAGTTTGTGTCCATTTGAAATTATTCTCCCTGGATTGTTTTGAAGAACTTCCAGGTGAAAATATCTGGGTTTAGGACTTTCTCTGTAGGACAATTTTTGACTATTTGTTCAATTTATGTAACAGTTATTTGCTATTTCGTCTTGAATCAAATTTCATAATAGATAATTTTCGCAGAATTTGCTGTTTTAATTTTCAAATTAATTGGGCAAAATTTTTTATACCATTGCACATACTGATCCATCTTCTGGATCACTTTTTTTTTTTTTTTTTTTTTTTTGTAAATTAGAGAAGAAAGAGAGGTTTCGCTATGTTGCCCAAGATGGTCTAAAACTCCTGGCCTTAAGCAATGCCCACTCCCCAACCCCCGCGCCTTGGCCCCCAAAGTGTTGGGATTACAGGCTTGAGCCACAACGCTCGGTCTCTTTCTGCACTTTTTTCTTTTAAAACTAATGCTTTCTCATGTTTTAGGCCTCAGACTAAGTGATTCCAGGGTGTTCAGTGAACCCCTTCAGGCTGGTTAAGGACGGACCCCGGGGGGCTCACGCTGTGACCTGGTGGGCTAAAGAATCAGGGCGGTGCTTTCCTTCAGGGCACGAGAAAGAGCGGGGGCTCCTCGGGGTGCAGCTGCTGAATGGAAGAGCTTTTCAGCGAACAGCGTTTCTCCAGCCGTTCTGGAATGTGAAGAATCTGTGTCGCCGCCTTTGGGAGAGCCGAAAGCCAGGCGGGATGAAGAGGCAGGTTCCACAGAGACTCAAATCCGGCTTTCCAAGAGTTCCCAGGAATGGGGGAGGAGACCCCACGTGCCGGAGGACACCCCAGAGGCCTGGGATTCCCGCCCCGTGGCTTCCCCCCGCCCCGGCACCCGCGGGAGAGGGTCCACGCAGCCGCGTTCGTTCCGGGCCAGGCCTCGCGCGCGCCTTTCCTTCCCATGTTTTTCCCACCCGCACCTCGCTAGTGGGAGGTCAGAATCCTGCGCGTCAAGGGTGGCGGGGTCAAATGAGGAGCTGGAATGAAAACACACGACCGCTCCGAGGTGGCTGAACGCCGACTTACCCGCCTGCAGCGCCGCTCCCGCCCCCGAGCCACGCGGCGCCCCCACGCGGTGGCTGCGCGGATCACAGGCGCTGTCTGCGTTATTTCTCCTCTCGGTGCCGCCTACACTCTGGGGCTTTTAACCAACGTCTCACTAGACGGTATTCAGCTGCGGGGCCAGGCCAGGGCGAGGCCACGTTTTAACGATGATTGCAGCTGTTGCGGCTGAATTGGAGGCCAAGCGGAGAAGTCGCCGGAGGGGCCTTTCTCATTCACCTGCGGATTTGCATTGACTTCCAGAGGGTCTCAACGCGGAATGCAAACTGACCACGTGCAGTAGTGATTATGGAGGGACATTCGATCCTTTCCTTTTTCCCTTTCTTTACAGCTTTTTATTACCCGCTGAGAGAAGCACCGTGGCGCATGCGCAACATTTGGTGTAACTTTCGGTGTCAAGTTAAGGGTAGGAGTTTGGAGAAAATTGAAATACTCACTTTGCATCAACCTGTTATTGTGTGACACTGGAAAGTTATTTAGCTTTTGTATTATTTACACTATCTTTGAAATGAAGGTAGTAACAGAAATCATGCCATATAAGTAGAATCATGCAATAGATATACAAAATCCAGGCTAATAGCCAAGACTTACAACATTTGTTGCATTTTTTGCAAATGCAAGGTCGTGGGACCACGTGGCCTAATGGATAAGGCGTCTGACTTCGGATCAGAAGATTGAGGGTTCGAATCCCTTCGTGGTTGGTTCTCCTTTTTCACACTCTCCCGCTCCCAACTCTCAAGCAACACTGCACACCTCCCACACCCCAAAATTAGAGCATCCAATCACTTTCGGGAAGCAAACGTCAAGTCTCTACAATTCTCTCTTGTGGAAATGGAAAGTGGCATCACTGATGGCTTCTGAATTGCGAGTGATGCAGTTGGGGCCCGCGCACCAGCTTTCAGCTATTTGTACTTCGGAAGAAGCGCTGGGCCAGGCTGGCACGCAGGTGCCCGGAGCTCGGGGCGGGATGGGGAGGGCGCGCGCCCTGGGCCAGGCGGACCCTCTGCCTGCCGGCTGGGTGGGCTCTGAACTCAGGTGAGTGCAGGTTAAGAAGTTCTGTTCACCTGGTCCCCAGTGGGCGCTCGGTGACAAGTTTGACTCGCAGACGCACAAAAAAAGTGTATCTTGAAAGCCTTGGCTTTTTGACGTCAGTTTAAATATCGCCCCCTTTCGAAAGGAAAACTTCCCACATGTTAGAGGCGCTGAAGGAACCCTCGCCATAAAACCCGCTCGTGATTGAGGTGGGTGTGGTCGGCAGCCGGACGCCTTCTTTCTCCGCTCAGGCCGGCTCCCGGGTTCTCCCTCACAACGCGGGGCGAATTAGTCAGACTGTCCAAAACATCTGAGGAACCAAGATGCTAACAAGACTTGGAAACAGGAGAAGAGGCGAGCCAGGAAGAGATCTTGAAGAAGAGGGAGCGGCCCCTCCAAAAGGCGAAGGCCTTTTGTAATAAACCAGTAAAAGTCAAAACAATCGTCTGGGCAGGAAGATATAAAAGACAGAACAAAAAATTAAACCAGTAAACGTCAGAACACAACAAAAGGGGAAAGAATTTGGACAAACACATTAGAATATTTATATGAAATGGACAAAAAATTATTAGGACAACATGACTCATTGAGATTCAGGTAAGAATAGCAATAATGAATAGTCAAACTACGAAATAAATTGAATTAGTTGTCAAACATCTTCCTACTGAGAAAACCCCATGTCCCATCACTTATCCGGGGCTTATGAGGTAGGAGATCGAGACCAGCCTGGCCAACATGGTGAAACCCCGTCTCTACTAAAAATACAAAAAATTAGCCGGGTGTGGGGACGCATACCTGTAATCCCAGCGACTTGGGAGGCTGAGGCAGGAGAACCATTTGAACCCGGGAAGCGGAGGTCGCAGTGAGCCGAGATCCCGCCACTGCACTCCAGCCTGGCGACAGAGTGGGACTCCATCTCAAAACGACAACAAAGGAAGAAATAAATCCAATGAGACGTGATCTCTTCCACAGTACATAAAAGGGAAGGAAAAGACTCACAACTACACTTGCAGAATGCCATAATGATATTTTTCAAATGTACTCTAAACAGTTTTATTGATGCGTAATTGCCGTGCAAGAAACTGCACAAGTTTAAACTCTGTGTAAGTTTTACATACAATATTATAATCATGAAATGACCCATACAATAAAGATAATGAACATAGACACCACCCCCAAAAAATGTGGTGTGAAAGAATGTACAGAAGCATTTAAAAACTGCCTCTAGGCCAGGCGTGGTGGCTCATGCCTGTAATTCCAACACTTTGGGAGACTGAGGCAGGAAGATCACCTGAGGTCGGGAGTTCAAGACCAGCCTGATCAACATGGAGAAATCACATCTCTACTAAAAATACAAAAAATTAGCCAAGCATGGTGGCCCATGCCTGTAATCCCAGCTACTCAGGAGGCTGAGGCAGGAGACTCTATTGAACCAGGGAGGCAGAGGTTGCAGTGAGCCGAGATCGCACCACTGCACTCTAGCCTGGGCAACAGAGCAAGACTCCAAAAAAAAAAAATCTCTTCCCAAAGAGGTTAGGAATTATCTGCTTTATGGCCTTCTCTCATGAGGCAAAATCTCTGAGCTAGTTCTTTGAAGCTGAAGGTGGGAACATCCATGCTTTTCTCTGAGTAATACCTCTGCTTTAGTAGGTTGGTGGAATGAGGTCTTCAGGTCTTCTCAGCTTGAAACTGCACTGCCAGCATGGCACCACTGCCTTACTAGCTGGGAGAAGGGTGGTTGGGGTCCCAATATTTGGCAACATACCCAAGATAGAGCCTCCATCCATCCCGTAAGAGAGGACTGGGATGCTGCCACTTCTAAGATGCAATCACTGGAAACTCCGCAATCAGTAGCTGGAGGCAGGATGAAAAATGCTGATGCTCTGGCCCTCCCAGGATAGCAGCCCTCAGACTGAGAGCCGGGGACCGAGGGAGCTCTGTGTTCTTCATTGCACTGGTCTGCAGTGGAGTTTTCATTTCACTGAACTGGGAGGGAAAGAGGGAGGAAGCAATCCTCTCTGTCTGTCTTAGTCTGTTTGGTCTGCTGTAACAAAAATACTGTAGAGTGGGAAATTTATAAGCAACATAATTTATTTCCTATAGTTCAGATGGCTGAGAAATCTAAGATTAACTTGCCAGCAGATTTGGTGGCTGGTGAGAGCTTGTTCTCTGCTTCAAAGATGGCCTCTTCCTGCATCCTCACATGGCAGAAGGGTGGAAGGGGTAAAGAGCTTCCTCACTCCTCTTTTGTAAGGTCACTAATCCTATCCATCAGGGCTCAACCCTCATGGTTTAGTCATCGTCTAAAGACCTCTTAACACTGTCATACTGGTGATTCAGTTTTAACATACAAATTTTGAGGGGGCGCAATCAGACCATAACAGTAGTTCAAATACTGCAGCATAATTTTAGTAGATTTTCTTGAATAGATATTTCTTCATTTGCTGTAAGCCCTGAAGACCTTTGCCAAAGACTTTTTTTTTTTTTTTTTTTTTTTAAATGGAGTCTTGCTCTGTTATCCAGGCTAGAGGGCAGTGGTACAATTGGTTCACTGCAACCTCTTCCTCCCAGGTTCAAGCAATTCTTTTGCCTCAGCTTCCTGAGTAACTGTGACTACAGGCACCTGCACCATACCCTGCTGATTTTTGTATTTTTAGAAGAGACAGGGTTTTGCCATGTTGGCAAGGCTGGTCTTGAAGTCCTGACCTCAGGTGATCCACCTGCCTTGGCCTCCCAAAGTGCTGAAATTACAGGCATGAGCCACAGTGCCGGGCACTTTGCCAGAGACTTTTAAATAGCTGATTTGAAAAAAAGAATTTTCACCAGTTTCACTTGAGAGTAGGTCGCCAGGGCTCTTTTCACTCCATGTTGAAAGTCAGTCTCTGGAGATACCTGAAACTTCAGGGTTTATTGGTTATAAAAACTATTCATAGCTGTACCATGTAGTACTATGAATATATTTCTTATGTGCCTTTTAGTTTTCTGCAGAGTTACTAACTGCCTTTTACTTTTTCTTTTATGATCATGTAACCAATTCATTCTCAATTTATTTTCCTGGAATTTAAGCAACTCTAAATATGGAGAAATACCTCAAAGCACCTATGACTTTTAATATTTTCCTTAGTGGTCTCCTCTCTGGAGCCTTCATCCCCCTGCTTCGATCTGGACAGGTGTCTTTCTGGGGCTTTTCTCCCACCGACCGGGGATATACTTTGCCTTCTTCCTGTTTTGGATCCCTGTTTGCCTTTTTTCAGTGTTGTATCATTTTGATGGAGAAAAGCCTCTAAGAATCTTCTGAGAGCGTGACTCTGTCTATAAATGGCTTTATAACATACTCACTTTTGATTGATAGTTTGACTAAGAGATTACACAAGAAATTCTTTGTCACAATTTATGACATTGTTCAACTGTCATTTTCAACTCTTTTTTCTATTAAACGAAACATTTCTAAAGAAAACACACAGATGCTTCTTTCTGTTCAGATTTAGTTTAAAATCCAGAGGGAAAAAAAAAAAGAAAGAAAGAAAGTTTGGCCTGATCCTGGTATCTGTCTGGTGGGAAGGTACTCAGGAGTATCTGGAAAAGAGGACTGTACATCCAGCTTCTAACCACCATGACAAGTATACAACACGTAAGAATTGTCTGTTATAGAATTTTCTTGAAAAAATATTAGGCAAACTGGAAACAAGCTACCAAGTGTTACTGTCTGGCATCTCTAAACTACCTCAATTATTTAAAATTGAACATACAAATGTTTCTCAATGTGGATACCAAACCCTTTTCTCCTTGTCACGGGTGAGAAGGTAAATCAGCACACCTACCAAAGGGACAGCCAGCACTAGGAAAATGCAGCTAGAAAGGACTGTGGACTCTGCAGGTTAGTTTGCAAAATCACGTAAGGACTGAGAGACACATGTATCCATTCATACCTCAGCTCACTCTGCAGATCTGGAAGCTCTGGGTCTTTCAGAGCAAGAACTCTGAGCCTGGTGCGAGGACACAAGGAGTCAGAAGCTTTTACTCCAAGAGTAAATTTGAAAAGCCCAGGATTCCAAATGATTCTGGAGTTTCTGTGCTGTGGCGAGAGCAGAGAGGACCCACTTCTTGGGGCAATGAGAAGATCCCCAAAAGTAATAAACTCCTAACTTACCCTAGGCTCTTACTTTGTACTCAGCACTGTGCTAATGCCTTATATCCATCATTTATATCTATGTAACAAGCCTCACTCAAATGTAGTGGCTTAAAGCAACAACTGTTTCTTCTGTTTACAGTTCTTCGGGTCAAGGATTTGAGCTGTGTTTAGCTGGGCAATTCTTTTGTTGGTTTTGTCTTGGGTCGCTCATGTGATTGTGGTCATCTGGCAGCTTGACTGAGACTGGGTGGTCCACGACGGTCCCGCTAACGTGTGGGGTGTCAGCTAGACTGCCAAGCATGGCTGAGATGGCTGAGACTTTCTCCATGAGGTTTCCACACATAGTGGTAACGAGGTTCTAAGAGGTAAGTGACAAGGTTTCTTGAGGCCTAATCTTAGAACTCCCACACCACCATTCTACACCATTTCACAGCATTCTGTTGGTCAAAGCAAATCATAAAGTCAACTCACATGCAACAGGGAGGGAAACAGACTCGGCCTCTTGATTAAAGCTGCTGCAAGAATCACATGACAGACCTGTGTGGTGGCTCATGCCTGCAATCGCAGCACTTTGGGAGGCTGAAGTGGATGGACCGATTGAGCTCAGGAGTTCGAGACCAGCCTGGGCAATATGGTGAAACCCCGATTCTGGTATTAAAAAATACAAACATTAGCCAGGCACGGTGGTGCACACGTGTAATCTCAGCTACTCTAGCAGCTGAGGCTGAGAATCGCTTGAACCCAGGAGGTGGAGGTTGCCGTGAGTCAAGATTGCACCACTGCACTCCAGCCTGGGGTGCAGATAGAAACCCCGTCTCAAAAAAAACAAAACAAACACACATACCCACACATTAGAGCTGGATATGCATACAGGGATGGGAGGAATTTGTGGCCGTTAATCAATCGTTAAAATTTATTATCAAACAACATGGTGAATATCCTGCTATTGATATGTTCATTGTATATCTTGGTTAAATAAATTAAGTAAATTATCCACTATCGCTTTTTTTTTTTAACCAAGTGCTAATTCAAGTTGGTCTGTAGATCTTATTTTGAACCCACCTTTACCTGGTGGGGAGGTCAAGATGAGATGGGGGAGAATGTAAACACTTCAAAATGCAGCAGCAGCTGGAAAAGAGCGGGTAGTGCTCAGCATTTGCACATGCACGTCATGAATCTGTGAAGAGGGAGCGCTGTTGTGCCTCCGGATGTCTCAGATAATAAGATTCAGAGGGTGAGGTTGGTGGCCTACACGTAGGCTTTCTGCTCCACTCCGAGGCTTTAATGCGTCGGTTTATTTTTTGATACTCAACACCTGTGTCTCTGTCATAACTATAGACATCATGGGCTTATTAAGAATTCCAGAGGAGTGAAGAAACTGAGGTAGGGAAAGCAGATTCAGATAAGAAAATTCCCACAATACAACGGTTTTAAAAACCCAAGATCGTCCTTGTTTCACAGAGTTGAAAAGTCACAGAGGAGTACTTGTCATTAATTTTTATATATATTCCTGATCTATATGGGTCTGAGACTGTGAAGGTCGGGTTTCTTTGAGACAGGGTCTCACTCTGTCACCCAGGAACTACAGGTGCACACCACCATGCCTAGCTAAATTGTATTTTTTGTAGAGATGGGGTTTCATCACGTTGCCCATGCCTCGTCTTGAACTCCTGGACTCAAGAGACCAGCTCGCCTTGGCCTCTCAAAGAATTGTGATTACAGGCGTGAGCCACCACACCCAGTCAGTTTCTTATTGAAATGAATACTGTCAAGACCTGTTTTAGCGACTGTTGCTGAGGTATTGGACAAAGGCAGACATCAATCAAAAAGGACTGTAAGATGACGTGTGTCATCCATTGCCTTAAGCAGGGAATTCTAAATCAAATCAGGTGAGGGTTCTGAGTACAGTCTAAACGACTACGGTCTCTCAAACGCAGTAAGCTCTCCCCATTTTCGAATTTCTACAGATCGGAGAACAGTAAAACTGCTCCAAGTGAGGCTTGAACTCACAACCTCGGCATCGCTCACAGGTGCACTGTCTTATAAGTACCGAGCACTAACCGATTGCGCCACTGGAGCCGTGGAAGTGATGGGGATTTGGGAAGGTATAAGATGCTCATGCAGATTAAAGATGAACTCGTTTCAAACATTTTTTTAAGGTATTAAATCATATGAACTTTAGGCACCTTCTAATACGGGACTTCCACGAATAGGACTGAAAGCCAAAATGACGGGAACCCCGAATTAGCTGACCCAGAGTCCTTTTCCTCCCATCTCAGAGACGCCCGGGGACTCGCGGTTGCCGTCACCTGTACCTTGATTTTCTGCTCGGACTTTCCCACGGCTTCTCTCAAATCAGACAATCATTTAAAAGCATTCGAACGAAAGAAAGTCACATCGGTTCACCAAAAGCAGGAGGCTGAGATGGCTGCATGTGAAATAGACCTGTCAGTCACCGCATTCCGGGCCAAGCCTCCACCAAGAAGCGCGTCTTCCGCCTGCACAAAACCTGCGCATTTTCCATCCACCGTTTCGGAATCCCGCGGGCTTCACGTCCCCGCCGTTCCACTTCCTGTCTCTCCACTCTGCCTTCGGCTACACTATTTGCTGCTTTAAATGAAATGCCAGCCTCTACCCGCATCCACACACTCGCTGATTTTAAACCTAATAATGTTATAATACTTTGCTACTCGGAAATACTCGGAGAGCTAGTATTTCCTTTACAAAAATCACTGTTTGCGTTATATGGATGCAACGCAGGCTAAGTAAATGTAGAAAAATAGTAATATCATTATTTGAAAATTTGCTAAAGTCTCATCTTGAGAAATCCATTGCTTACCTTTGTTGCATTAAATATCAGCTTTTTTCTATGAAGGTTTAACAAAGAAAGATTACGTATTTTAAAAAATTTTTTGTTAAAGTTACTGAACAACATAACAAATAGTCCCTCTCACCAGCACATTCCTTTTTTATTTTTTCTGACTGAATGTCCTTTGGCTTTCCTGTGATATACAGTTATCTAGTGCAGATCCCAGCACTGCATGGAAACCACTTTAACCTGCCCACTTTTATGAACTTTTGATCCCCTATTTTTTTTTTTTTTAAGATGGAGTTTCACTGTTGTTGCCCAGGCTGGAGTGCAATGGCACAATCTTGGCTCAGGGCAACCTCCGCCTCCCAGATTTAAGTGATTCTCCTGCTTCAGCCTCCCAAAGAGCTGGGATTACAGGCACCTGACTCAATGCTCAGCTAATATTTCGTATTTTTACGCTCGGCTAATATTTCGTATTTTTAGTAGAGATGGGGTTTCACTATGTTGGCCAGGCTAGTCTCAAACTCCTGACCTCAGGCGATCCACTCACCTCGGCCTCCCAAAGTGCTGGGGTTACAGGCGCGAGCCACCGTGCCCAGCCACCGTCCCCACCGTGATCCTCTATTTCTACCACCTGCTGAAACAGTTGTGGTGTTTCTGTTACATCGAGTGAGAGACAATTTTCTTTTTTTCCCGAGCGGGAGCCACCTGAACGGTGTGTTGGTTCTTGACAGAATGTAAATTCTGTATTCGGGGAGAGCGCTCCCGGATCAACGAAGTCTCCTTATCTAACTTCAGGTTGCCCTCCCCTTCTTCAGGAACTCTGAGAATCTAGTTTGATATGAGGCAGATGCTGAGGGGGAGCAGAGGCACGTAATATTTGGCAGGACAGTCATCTGCATTGTTTTCGAGCAAGAAGAATAGGCTAACCCTCAATAAGAAGGGGTGGGCCACTTCTAAAAGTTTTGGGGTTCCTGGAAAATTTGGGGATTTGGATATTCTAATACATCAAACCAGAAGTCTCCATCCAATATCTCATAGTTCCATTATTTTTCAATAAAGGCCATGACTTTGGCATAGAAAACAATCTAGGTTGGGAACTTTTTTTTTTTAAAGACAATGTCTCTCTCTGTTACTGAGGATGGAGTGCAGTGCTGAGGTCTCAGCTCACTACAGGAGCCATGACTTCCGGGCCCAAGTGATCCTCCTACCTCACCACCCTAGCAGCTGCGACCATAGGTGTGTGCCACTATGCCTAGCTAGGTCTTTTATTTTGCAGAGATGGGGTTTCCGTATGTTACCCAGGCAGATCTTGAACTCCTGGACCCAAGTGATCCTCCCGCCTCTGCCTCCCAAAGTGCTGGGATTACAGGCATGAACCACCGTGCCCAGCTGGAAGTTAACTTCTCCAGAGTTTTAACTACTATTCCTGTGATTAAGTCTTGGGCCTGAAGTTTAGATTTTTGTGCTCTGAAGTTGCAGATAGGAGAGGTCCTTTATACATCCTATGGAGGCACACTTTCACGCTTAGCCTTAATTTAATAATATATCATCCTCAGTCTTTAACTGTCTCTCTCCAGAGCATCAGTTTCCTCTGGCAATGGCCATCCAATTGTATTACATTATAATATCCATTCCCCTCATGTTTCTCAAGCACCTAATACTTCATGTTTGCTGGTGCATACCCTTCCTGCGGTTTACCACGCCAGTTCAAGTTTGGCAAAAGTTTGACAACAGCACTGCTCCTTGTGCCAGTGGTTGTGTGTGCTTCAGCCATCTCCTCATCATCAACCAGACGGTGAATAATTCAGCTTCAATATCTCTTCTTAGCATCTTCTTTCTCAGATCATATTTGGTACCAACAATTACTGGTTGGATTCCCTAGAAAGTAGACTCTAAGATGGATATTTGCATTCAGGAACTTTACTAGGGCATTAACTGAGAATCCGTGTGGAGGGTTGGGGGGTGGCAAAGAAAAGAAGCAGGATTTGTCAGAGGGAAAATTCGGGGTGCAGTGCGAGCACAAAATGCTACCGGCCTACTCCTTGTGCATGTCTAGAGCTAGTATGGCCCTTCAAATTTGTGCTAAGTTGAGCAGTTGGGGTTTGGCCTTTATGCCTCTCAGGGACCAGTAATTGGACACAGGCTGCCCTGGAAAAAGGACAAACTTGGGTTGAGGCAATACCTGAAGAGGAATGATAACTGAGAGCCATCGAGTGACAACCTTCCAAATGTCAATCTTTCTGTCTAGGGGCTCAGATCATCTGGGCAATACATCACTTGTGACAGAGTAAGGAGGAGGAGGGAGATAAAATGAGTTCAAGCACCAGACAGGATTTAAAAACCCCCATAGAGATCTTTGATGCTGCAGAAAACATTTTATTGGAGGCAGTGGCAGGGCTCATTCTGAAGCTGAGGAATCCAGGGTTGAGATGGGAAAGCCCATCCTTCAAAAGATAAAGGGCATTTCTGCCCAGGTGCCATAACCTGAATGCACTAAAGACGAGACAATAAGGAAGACTTTTGTAGGGCCAAACAGAGAGATTCTGGGTCCCACCAGCACAGAGAGGCCCTCTCTTCTTGTGAAGCAATGTTCTTGCTCCCACAGGAGAATGGCTGGTGGGGGGAGGGGTGTCATGGATGAAAACTGAGACAGAGCAATTGGAAACTGATGATACATGTTTGTCCTAGGAGACAAAAACTGTTATGAAGTAGAACCTAAATTGAGTGACTATGACCCCACTGCTATTTCTACACCTCTAGGGTGGAGAGAGTTGCAAGAGTCAGGATGTCTAGGAATGCTCTTCTTCAGGATGTGATGGCCGACTGAACCACTGTCACGGAAGGATGATTTCCCTCTGGTGGATATGAGTAATTCAACCTGTAACAGAGGTCTGGGGATTTTAGGTTTCCGTTTTTTTCAGTCTTCACCCACATACTCTTGAGAGGCAAATGGGCAGTAGCCTTTCAAATATAAATCTAGTTTGTGGAGAGTGGAACTCTGGCAGTATTTGGAGGTGATTTACTCAGGTGGAGCCCGTGTAGGAAGACAGTGTGGTGAGAAGATGGATGCTTCTTTTTTGGGTGGGGAGAGGGAGCAAGTCATTAGGTGAGAAGCAGGATGACTCTTGCCCTTAACTATTTGGTTTTGAATTGCTTCAGGTAGGCGAGGATATCTGCCTTGACTAAGCTGACTGTGGCCTGATGGGACCAGCGCATGACGGGGATTCCATCGGGCCCCACCAGGAACTTTTCAAAGTTCCAACGGATGTCATGGACTTTGACAGGGTCCCAGGATATAGATTTGAATGTGCCCAGAATCTCAGAGGGATGAGGACAGGAGTGCTAAAGCAGAGAGATGGAAAAGAGAAACAACGTTATTTGTGCTCCCAGATGATCCAGACTATTTTCACCCACAGGTAATCCACTCCTTTCTATACCTAGATATTTTAACTTCCTGTTACTCCTAATAAACTCCATAGATTCTTGAATCACCACTATGTCAACTACCAAGAATATTATAGATATTATAGCAAAATCTGCTCTCTTTTGGTTTCTCCCCATAACCCCATCACAACATTTTGCTGCCATGGATAAGACATGTTACCTTTTATGCTTTTGGTTTCCTTTTCTTCCAAGTAAATAGCTTGGATTTGAATGTGGTTTTCCAGGTCTTAGGGTGCCATGGGCCAGTACATTTCAATAATTATCTTTAGGGACCAATACTGAATTACTAATATTTTGTCAAGTAACAAAAAAATTTTTAAACACCATCATTTTGTCACTTAATTTAAAAAGACCATTGGAAGAATAAACCGCATGTGGGTCATAATTTTTTGATAAAGGAAGCCCTATAAGTTAGATGAGTTGAGTTTATAAAATAACTTCTTACACTGTTGTTTTTTCTTTAAGACAGAGTCTCGCTCTGTCACCCAGGC
The DNA here is from genome assembly GCA_963573385.1 of Cacajao melanocephalus. NCBI lineage: Eukaryota > Metazoa > Chordata > Mammalia > Primates > Pitheciidae > Cacajao > Cacajao melanocephalus. Next base: position 70,557 of record CAUYLG010012007.1, read on the forward strand.
TGGGGTGCAGTGGCATGATACACTGTTCTATTGTCTTCAATTTACCAAGGATATACAAAGTCTTAACATGGACCAGTCTTGGTTTCACAGTCCAGCAGTTAGGAACAATTCACTTTGGTAATCTTTAGGATTCTTTCAGCTCTGGCATTCTCTATGTCTAAAAATCAGTGTTTCATAAAAGGTACCTACTATACTGTATCATATCTGTTGATTTGTTATTTTTTTGTTTTGTTTTGTTTTGAGACAGCGCCTTGCTTGGTTGCCCAGTGTAGAATGCAGTGGCACAATCGGAGCTCACTGCAGCCTCCAGCTCCTGGGCTCAAGCAATTCTCTGACCTCAGCCTCCCGAGTAGCTGAGACTACATGTATATGCCACCACACCCAACTAATTTTTTTATTTGTTTTGTAGAGACAGGATCTCACTATGTTGCTCAGGCTGGTCTCGAACTCCTGGCCTCAAGCAATTCTCCTGTCCTGCCTCAGCCTTCTTAAGTGCTGGGATTACAGGCATGAACCACTACACCCAGCTATGTACCTGATGGTTTCTAACTCTCTCTCCAGTATAAGCTCACCAAGGGTAGAGACAGTGCCTTATTCATCTTTATATCCTTATTATTTAGATTGCTTTATAAATAGCAGGCACTCATTAAATATTCCTGGAATGAATGAATGAATGTCAATGAGCAAAAAAGGGTAGTCCTAGTAAAAGTTGCCATTCCACCATTCCACACAACTCTCTTCACCACACAAAGTTACAGCCCCAGAGATACTCACAGATTAATCTCCAGATCAGCATGTGGAATGTGGAATGCTGATCTGGAGATTTCTTCCAAAAAGACCTATCCCACCTCGAGGCATGAGCCCTTGGATCCATTTCTGCCCCACCCACTCTATGCTAGGAATATTGGAAAAGATGAGAAGGCTTATGCCAGGAATTCACTCACCTTCAAGAAGCTGAAGACTTTCTGTTCTTTTTCACCATTCACATCTCCTTTCTCAAAAAGTTGGAAATTAGGTACAAATCCTCCCCCTGGACGGACATACCTGCAACAAGCCATAATGTTCCCAGGAAGCTCCAGGATATGCAAGAAAAGGTTATAATGGGACACTAGGATTTGAAGTCATGAGAAAGGGCAGAAAGAGGGAAATATCATTGTGGGTGGGAGGAATACGGCCATCTTTTGACTTGGGACTCTCTGATTGACTTTATTTCTCTCTATCCCACAACCCGTCTCTTTTCCTCCATCCCTGCTGTCTTCCCTAGTCCATCCAAGGCTCAGCCAGGTACGGAGAGAGTTTCCTGAAACTGCCAGCCTCTCATCCAGGTAAGCCAAAGTTAAAGTCTGCTTGCAATGCCTGTTAATCTACAGCTCCCCAGGAAGTTCCTGAGCTGGAAGGGCCTCTGCAGACTGCAGAAAGCCACAGAGGCGCTCCTGTTGGATTTCAAGCAGGCACTTACTTGAGCCCAGGAAGAATCTCTCTGTTATCTCCTGGTTCTTGCTTTCCGAACTGGTTGCAGGGAAAGCCCAACACAACTAGACCAAAGGGCTTCAGCTCCTCCTGGAGTGCATTCAGTTCTGCGGTTAGAGGAGGGACAACATATCAGTCTGAGTGGACATTCTGCCTTGTGCAGGGATCTTTCCCTGGGGTTAGTCATTTTTCAGAGAAGGAAACAGAGGCCCAGGGAGAGAAACAGCTCTAGATCAGCAGGGCTATTAGTGGCAGAGCTGAAGTTAGACTCCAGATCTTCACTCGTGCTCTCAAAAGCCCTTCGTTATGGTGCAGTGTTTCCCATACCTGCAGCATAGCAGAATCAGCTGAAGGCCCTTCCCTAAAAATAGGGATGCCCAGGTCCCATTTCAGAGAATTTGCTGTTCCTCAGAAATGGGGCTTAGTCATCTTTATTATTCAAAAGCTCAACAGGTGATTTTTAAATAAATAATACACTGCTCATTAGTTTGCCTTCCCTGGTTGGTTGATTGATAGCTTGAATCTTTCTTTCTTAAGGGAAAAGACACAGACAATGAGGACTGAGCTTCTGTCCTCTGTGCAGTCTGGCTCACCCTGAGTGGAATGGAAGTAAAACTGACAAAGGCAAAGAGAACCAGAGAAATTTGAAGTCAAACATCCTAACATTTTTCAACAATCCTCAAGACGCTGAAGATGCATTCTTCCTAATAATCCTCAGTGGTATGCTGAAACAGAACCTTCAGCCGCCTTCTTCCACCACGAGGAAGTTTTCCAACTTGTCTGCTCAGACTTCTATAATCATCTTCTTTGTTAACCCTTTCTCAGCTAGATGCCTTTAGTCCCTTGGCAAACACTAACCAGTCCCACCGAGGTTCAGCTCAGCCGACTGGTGCCTCCTCTAGACCTTGTTTTAAACAGAGATTGCCTTCCTGTTCTCACAGGGTTCCTCAGTACCTCTCCCTATATTCTTCTATTCTCTGTTAGTTGCAGAGTGGAAACTGAATAAATCGATTCTTAAAGTGACCTAAAAACTGGGAAAATAAATTATGGTCCAATAAATATTATTCAGTCTTAAAAAATAATGTGGAAATGATTTGAACTCAAATGTATTTCGTTAATTAAAAAATCAAGGCAGCAAATAGTATTTATAGTGTGTTATCAGCTGGTGAGGGGGAACTAGAAAAAAGAATCTATCTATGTATTCTATAAACATGATAATATTGGTCAACCAAAGGGAGGAGAAGAAGGTGGAAACCTTTAGTTCTAATTTTTTTTCTTTTGAACTTTGAGACTTGTGAATATAATACCTATTCAAAACATAATTAAAAACAAAAAGTGAAGGTCTTATTATTTCAAATATAAGAAGTACATTGGTCTCTGGTTTAATCCATCCTGATCATTATTCACTGATTTTTAAACCACATGCCCTAAAATATGAGAACGATAAAATTCTTCCCCGAATAATGTGCAAAAAGGGAGGAAAAACTACATCCTAAAAGGGGGTTGAGGTTGGAGAGGCAGTGTTTGCTTCTATCACAGCCTCATCTGCCAGCCCTCACGCTAGTCGAATGCAGTTCCTGGTATAAAACTCCTTCTCCTTGTCATCGTAAGGTACCTGTAAAACTGTGGCAAAGTCTCAAAAACATGGATCCTCTGTCCTGTATTTATCAAGAAGACTTCTGTAATCTTCTGAGAGGCTCCTAGTTCTCAGGTATATATTGATTTCCCTGGAAATCTCAGGGAAAAACAGAGGCAGAGCATGGGGAAGGGGTAGGCACATTTTTTCTGTAAGGGGCCAGATAGCAAATATTTCAGACTTTGTGGGCCGTATGGTTTCTGTCATCATCACTCCTACAACTGCTGACCTCTACTTTACAGCATGACAGCAGCCACAGGCGATGTGCAAAGGGACAGGGATGGCTGCATTCCAACAAAACTCTGCTAACAAAGCCAGGCTGACTGAATTTGGTCTGTCCACCAGAGCTTGCTGGCTTCTGACATGGAGATGAAGTCACTTGATTATGAGTATTTAGTTTGGTACATAATTAGAATTAAAACATAATTCCAAGTATAATTTAGAATATAGTCAGCTGGAAAATTTAGTCCTAAAGAGATGTAGCTATGAATTCTTACCAGGATATTGCGCTGTCAAACCACAGTAGGTGGCCACGTTGACAAAGAGGACATGCTTGCCCACATACCGCTTGAGGGGAACGTATTCCTTCTTATTAAGCATGATGGCCTCATAGTCATAGATGGTGCCTTTTTGATCTCTGTGACAATCCATCTGGAAGATTTTTTTTTAAGTGATAATATTAGTAATAAGAATTCTTAGCGTCTGTGTAACCTTTCAAAGAAGTCAAAGGTTCTAACCAAGACCTAGAAAACAAGTAAGAGTTGCCTAAAGTGTTATGACAAGACTGAAACTTGGCTCTTGTAACTTGGAAGTAAAAATCCAACTCTCATAAGCCAGACAGAGAAAGACAAGCATAGGATGTTCTCACTTATTTGTGGGATCCAAAAACCAAAACAACTGAATCCATGGAGACAGAGATTAGAAGGACGGTTACCAGAGGCTGAGAAAGACACTAGGACAATGAGACGGAGGCTGGGAGGATCAATGGGTACAAAGAGAGACAGTTAGAAATGAGGAATAAGACCTGGTATTTGATACCACAACAGGGTGACTAAAGTCAGTAATAATCTAACTGTACATCTAAAAATAAAGTGGATAACTGGATTGTTTGCAGAAAAAAAGGATAAATGCGTGAGGGGATGGATACCCCATTTTCTATGATATGATTATTACAGATTGCATGTCTGTACTAAAACATGTCCTGTATCCTATACATATATACACTTATTATGTACCTGTCCCCCCTTCACCCTTCCCCGCACACACATAAGAATCAAGTCTCCTATTTATTTATTTATTTATTTATTTATTTATTTTGAGACAGAGTGTCACACTATTGCCTGGGCTGGAGTGCAATGGTGCAATCTCCGCTCACTGCAACCTCCGCCTCCCAGGTTCATGCGTTTCTCCTGCCTCAGCCTCCCCAGTAGCTGGGATTACAGGTGACACCACCACATCTGGCTAACTTTTTGTATTTTTAGTAAGATAGGGTTTCACTGTGTTGGCCAGACTGGTCTTGAACTCCTGACCTCGTGATCCGCCCACCTCGGCCTCCCAGAGTGCTGGGATTACAGGCATGAGCCACCACACCAGCCAGGTCTCCTATTTTGAAACATGTGAGATGCCAGGAAATGCACAGATAATGGAAAAGGGTATTGATTCATAAGCTGAGATGGCAGGAGCTGGAATTAAGTGGGGCCAAAGCAAAAAGCACACTCGCCTTTCATGCTTCTGTGAAAAAGAGGATACTCCTTGGCTTTGGATAGAAGGCCTCCTGCCTGGACTCTCTGAGAAAGGCGGGTTTTTAATGGCTGACCTATTCTTAGGATACCTTAGTTGCTTCTCTTTCCCCAGGTCTTCTGACTTCTTATTCCAGTTATCAGCAAGTAGAGCAGAAAGACTGCCCTGGCAATCAGAGGCCAGCTCCACTGTTAAAATTCCTTGGTGAACCCGGGCAATTCCCATACCTGGGCTTCAGTTTCCCCATGAGTAAAATGAAGATATTTATCTAGATTCTTACTAGAACTTCAAGGGGGCTTCCATGTTTAACATTCTAGAATCTAATATTATCCCCGCCTTGAATCACTTTCTCCTGTCACTCTCTTACTAATATGGTGGTTGTGTAAGCCAATACTGTGAAATCCCAGCTTCTGGTAGCTCTCAAGAAAGGAGATGGAGAACCCTAAGGTCCATCTGCAAGTGATTCTTGAAATCTGTCGGAAGGCATCCAACCTGCCAGTCACCAGGCTCCTCAGCCCATTGTACTCTAGGTGTCTAATATCCACCTTCATCCTCCGTTCCACCTATCCCATTCCTTCTCAAATATCGCAAACATATTAATAGTTGGGCACATGTCCACACAACATTTGTTAAGTTCCACATAACAGAAATTAGTCCTGCCTGAAGTTCTCATTGCCTGTTCTTTATTAAATTCCTCTACAAGGCAGGTCTCATCTTATTCCTCCTCTGTCTCTAGACCCTTACAGGGTTCACGCAGTGCCCAAAGTGTACTGAGGCCACAGTGCTCACCAGCACATGCGGATCCCTTTTCTTTTACTAAGGAAGCAGCCACAAATTGCTCATAGAATACAGAATATATACAACAGGAATATGAAAAGGAAGCTATATGTCCACGCCATCCAATGAGAAAAACGTGGAAAGGAACTGGCTGGAGAAAAGACAGAAGGATGTTATCTGATAAGGAATGTCCAGACTTAAACTAGGATTAGACTAGGCTTCCTGGAAATGCATTAGTCTAGTAAGGATTTTGGTTGAACACCATCTGCCCCCATTCAGAGAAGGAGTAATATAAAACACAACACAACACAACACAACTTTTGTCCAGTCCTGTAAGCCCACTGATTCTACCACTAGTATACTAGGTTGCAGCTACTCACTTCTTACTCTTGGGGAAAAAGATATCTTTCTCGGCAGGTTTCTACACCTTTCTCTAAGTTTATGCACACATACATGCACCATCAAAACTGAGGCATCTATAAAGAGAATATTGTGTAAAAGCATTCGTTCCTCTCTCCATGTTGCCTAGTTTCAAGTTAAACATTTGCAAGAATTTGCCCTTTTTTTTTCTTTTGCTACCGCAGTGGCAATCACTAACAGTCATGTTGGGTAGCAGGATGCAAGAGCTTAGAGAGACTCTCAATTCAAAGACTCCTTTTAGTCCAGTTTACTTCTGATATTGACTGCTGTTCCAAATTTATTGAATTCCATATAACATTTATCAATTATCTCTAGATGCAGTTTTTATTAAGCAAACTCTGCAGCCCAGAGTCTCCATACTCAATTAAGCACCACAGGTAACATAAAAACTACATCAATTCTCAAAATAGAAGTTCAGCCAGGAAGCTATCTAGTTAATTTTAGAGACGAGGGGTGGAGAGATCTAATTAGGGCTGTATTTTGTAGAATGTATTGTACGCATAACAACTGTTGTTCACCCACCCAAAAGGTAGTTGCTGTTACCCATAAATTTACAATGAGAAAACAGAGGTCAACTTGTTTAAAGCCCATTTACTTCATGATTATTTTTTGCCTACAAGTTACCTCATTCATTATTATCCTTTCCCGAACTGCCCCTTCTGCTGCCAGACACACGTGTCTTATCAATAAGGTCATGAGCGATGAATTAGGCAGAAAACTGAGGCCAGAATCCAAGATGCCTGACTCCAAATTGTAGGGCTCTGTTTTTTTTTTTTTTTCATGTTTTATGTTTCTCTCATAACTCTCTGACTTTATCCATCCTTAAAACTTCCACATTCATTTTTTCCTACTCTTCAAGGGGTTCTTTGGAGCTGTGTCTGAGACGAGACCACTCAGCCTCTCCTCTAAACCCAAGTCCCCACCTACTCTAAGGCCCATCGCTGTCCCAGCCTCAGACCCAGCTCTGAAGTGACGTGGCTGGAGAGGTCTCCAGGGGGCTCCCCCTGAGGAAAGGGAGAAAGGACTACCATATAGAAACCCTTTCTTCCCTAGTCATATTCAGCTCAAGGAACGCCCATCCATAGGAGTGAAGAAAATTCAAGGAGGAAAAAAAGCAAGGTTTAGGGTAACTGGCAAAGAAAAAGACATCAGGAGTCTGAGTCTTACAAGAAGGACTGGAGGGCAGGATCTAGAAGCAGGACGGAAGAGTGACTACCGTACCTCTCCGAAGCGCACTCACCTTCATCTTCTCCTGCTTGGGACTTGCTTGCACAAAGCAGGCTAGGAGAATGGGGAACAGATGGATGGCCCTTAACTGTACAGTCATGACTAGTGCTTGTAGCTTGCTAGTCTGGGGGCCTGAGGTCCTTGCCCACCTCTGCAGTCTTTTGGTATTTTGGCAGGGACTTAGCCCAAGCCTGCACAGGCCAATCGCAGGGCTGCAAGGATTCCCGATGCACGAAGTGGGCGTGAGGATCGCAGAACGCAAACCACATCCTCTCCCACACACGCTTCTGTGAGCACTCAGTGTTCACCAGTGCAATGAGGATTTGAGAATCATAAGTTCTGAGAAAATTATAAATGGGTGATGGCAACCCCTCTGAGGTCCTTAAAGACTACTGTCTGCTTTTCCTGAAGGGATGAAAGTGTATAGATGCTGACACAGCCTCCCAGATACTGCAGTTAAAGTCACTACAAAAGGGTTGGTGTAGGCATTCCAAATGTTACTTCTAATATTATTTGAGCTTAAAAAAAAAAAATCAAGAGATGGGCCGGCTATCTAGGATCTCTCAAAAAGAGGTGGAAGGAAACTGGCCTGAGGAAGGGAAATAGTCATAATGTATGCAAAGGACAGCAGATTAATACAAATGCTTAGAAATGCTTTCAAGTGCTTATATACCAGTAAGAAAAAACTATCAGACCAACAGAAAAAAACGGGCATGAAACAGAAAATCAACTGGCATCTGTAATAGGATGCAATGTTCTCTCTCACCAATAATCAAAGATGTATAAATAAGAAAATACACATTCTGCACTTATCAGATTGGCAGAAGTTGAAAGGAATGATGGTTCCCAGCCTGGGCTCAGTCTGGTATAGGAGGCTCTTACGAGATGCGTGGGGAATGGGGAATACTGATGTTGCCAGCTTTCTGGACAATAATCTGACATTCTGAATGCAGTGCTTTAACAAAGTAAACAACTTTTTAAAAATAATTTTATATTTACAAAAATTGCAAGCATTCCTCTTTTGTTCTATTTTTTTAACTTTTAAGTTCAGGTTTGTTATATACTCAAACTTGTGTCATGGAGTTAGTTATACAAATTATTTCATAACCGAGGTATTAAGCCTAGTACCCACTAGTTATTTTTCCTGCTCCTCTCCCTCCTCCCACCCTCCACTCTCTAACAAGCCCTAGTGTGTGTTGTTCCCCTCTATGTGTCCATGTGTTTTCATCATTTATCTCTCACTTATAAGTGAGAACATGTGGCATTTGGTTCTCTGTTCCTACATTAGTTTGCTAAGGATAATGCCCTCTAGCTCCGTCCATATCCCTGCAAAAAACAATCTTTTTTTCATGGCTGCATAGTATTCCATGGTGCATATGTACCACATTTTCTTTATCTACTCTATTATTGATAGGCATTTAGGTTGATTCCATGTCTTTGCTATTGTGAACATGGCAGGCACTCCTCTAATAGCCTGGAAACTCAGAACCCAACAAGAACCATGGAAATGAGACACAAGTTCCTCTAAGAATAAAGTTGCTTGCCTTTCAACTGGCATACAGGCCCCCATTCATTCAGGGACAATTTCTAACAACCACTCAGTAGTCTTGGCTAAAATTTTAGAATATATGAATTGATGAATGCCCACCTGGAGCCCCAGGAATTGCCGGGTTTCTCATGTAAATAACATCGTTAATCCCTGCTGATTTCACAGGAGATGGATCAAGGCATTCTTCCCTTTTGTCTACCATACAGTTTTAATTTTTGGACTCCTAGTGCTCATGTTTAATTAATCATGCTCCTAAGTTCACAACCATTTGTCCTTGTAAGGCCCCTCTCTTGTTTTAGTTATTATTTATATCCTTTGATTCTCAAACTCCACTTTTCATCCTCTCACTATCATAAGTATATTTAATATGTTTAATATGCATATTATTTGTATTCTTGAAAAACTTATATATTCCTCATTAGATTATTAGCTCCTTAAAATTTAAAACATTACTCTTTTTTTTTCCCATTTGGACCTCAGTTTCAAAGAACTGAGTCAAACTCTTAAATGTATGCCATTTATCATCATTAGGCTGTACAAGGATTCTCTCATATAAATTTTAAATTTTTTTGTTCCCAATCCACTGCCATTTTCCTACCTCTTAGAAGGAGTGGCAAAAGGACAGATGACAGACTGGACAGTGTTGGTGTACGGCTGTTTCTAATGCTTTGAAACTACAAGAAAGGAGAGAATTCAGCAAGTAAGTGGGTTCTCATGAGATGAGGAGATGCTGAAAAATCTGTGGATTAGTGAAGAGGCTCAGGGTTGCTTCCTTTCGCCGCTCTCCCCACACATCTCTCCTTCTCCCATAGGAACGGCACCGCCAGCCCAGCTTTGCTGCACTTCCTTGTTTAGGAAACGATAAATTCTTCCTCTCCAGTTCTAAGTTCATTTTCAACCATCCCCTTCCACCAACCCTGCCTCTTCCAGGTTCACACAAAATCCTGCCTCCACCTCTTTGAAGTCTTGAGTTGGGTTTAATTCTTGAAGTCTCACTGGGTTTAATTCTCCGCCAGTCTGCGGGAGTCTGGGCATTCATGAGCTCTCTTGGAAAACAGAAGCTTTTTGTTTTCTCAGATGTCTGATCTCTTCTTAGAGACCTCTAATCTGAGGGAGGAACCCATGCAATGCCTGACCCAGCCGCAGAACACCCAAAACCCTTCAGGTTTCCTGCTTTGTGGCACCTCCTGGCCCCAGACGCTGACTCTCCTGGCCTCCTCCCCTCTATCACAGTTTAAAGAACCGTGGAGATTAAAATGTCAAGCCTTCATCCTTCCCAAGTTATGTGACTTTGGGCAAGCTGCTCTCTGTCCCTCCAGCCCTTATCTGTAAAACTGGTAGAGTAATATGAACTTCACAGGGCTAATTTTAGGGGAAAAAAGAGATTAGTTTAAACTCAGCACTGGACCCAGCCCAAGAAAAACACCCCGTGTTAATTCAACAGATGAACACGCTGGCACTCAGACAGAAAACCTGACTTTCCCGGAGCCTGTGTTTAGGGACAGCTGCCCTTCCCTTGCTGTTACAAATTCCTTACTTTCCTTGCCATTTCCTCCTTGCTTGTCATACAACAACTAACTTCTAGAGCAGAAGAGAAACTTTCATCATAAACTAGGCCTCAATGGTCAGATCAAATGGCCTTCCCAAGCCCTGTTCCATCATTTCCGTTTCCCTGGAGTCAAGAATTCTGTCCAGGGAGCTTGTGCTCAGCAGGAGGCCCACGGAGGGCACCTCTTGTCCTCACCCCCCGACTGCCTCCCTTAGCAGCTGCCTCCTCTTCATCTTCAGCCAGAGCCACATAGCAAATCCCTGTTGCTTCTTTTCTGGAATGCTGAAATCATCTCCTACTTATCTTCTCTCTTCCAGGCTCCTCATTTCCATCCTTTTTCCTTTACCCTCCTGCCACTGGAAACTCTAACCACCTGTCTGATGATAGCTCTCCCCCTATAAAGAGCCAGTGACGCTAACTAGTTTATTATAGCATCAGATCCAGAATTTCCAGCAAGGTATCTATCTGGTCTATTGTTGACGGGCATTTAGGTTGATGACATGTCTTTGCTATTGTGAAAGTGGCCAATACCCTTCTTAGTAGCCTGGAAGCCCAGAGCCTTGAAGCTCTCCTGATGTGTTCTAAGCCTCCTTCTAGTCCTGAGTCCCATCACTCCCCGTGTGAATCTCAGACAGCTACATTCTTTCCATTCTTCAACACACACTTCCTTGGGTTTAGCTTTTTGAACTTGGAGGTCAACTGTGCTGAGATCTTTGAGATCTCACCTCTCCTGGTCCAAATTCTATACATTATGCAAATCACACACACACACACACACACACACACACACACACACACACATATATATATGTAATTTGTCAGGACAAAGAATTCCCACTGAAAGACAGGAAATACAATTTTATCAAATTTTACCTAATAAGATTTTTCATTTTTTGAGGCAAAGTTTCACTCTTGTTGCTCAGGCTGGAGTGCAATGGCTGGTGCAATCTTGGCTCACTGCAACCTCTGCCTCCGGGGTTCAAGAGATTATTGTGCCTCAGCCTTCCGAGTAGCTAGAATTATAGGCGTCCACCACCACACTCGGCTATTTTTTGGTATTTTTAGTAGAGACAGGGTTTAACCCTGTTGGCCAGGCTGGTCTCAAACTCCTGACCTCAGATGATCCAGCTGCCTTGGTGTCCCAGCGTGCTTGGATTACAGGTGTGAACCACCATGCCCCAACTACCTATCAAGATTGTAGGTGCAAATGTTTGCAGCCTGAGCCGTAGATTAATGCTGAAAAGCCAATCCAGGCCTTAATTAAGCCATAAAGTCTGACACTTGCCAGACTTTAAGAATCCTGTAATTAGAAGCAGTTCATGATCTTAAGTGTGGTGGGACACCTGGGTGTGAAAAATCAATGTCTCAATTACTGTCCAGTTTTCCCAAGCAGACTCGAATCTTTCCTTGAGGTAGTATTCTTATAAGTTTCTTGCCCAAGGTCACGCAGTGAGTGAGTGGCCGTTGACAAACTGAAATGAAGCCTTTCCGCCTCTCTGTCCTTGTTTCTGGTAATGACTTAACCTTACCTGAAATTTAACATCAGGCTTTTTGCTTTTGATTCCTTTGATTAGAAAGGAAATAGGTTTGATTCTTTCTCGGGGCAGTACACCTCTTTATTCAGATTCCAACTACAGCGTCTGCAACCACCCAAATCTGACTTAGAGATCTCTGTCCACCCTTTGGTTTTACTTGACTATTTTCTGTGAATTAGACAATCTCCCTCAGGATCTGACGTCTCCATCCAGGCCCCCAGGATTTTTCTTACTCTAGTTTTATAAGCATGAAGCATAGGATCTACTCCAAGTCTGCCATTTTAAGTTACGATTACTTATGTTTATATATATAGAATTTATAGTTTACAAGCCTCTTTCACATCAATCATTTGATTTAGCCCTCACAATCAGCCAGTTGCAGAGGTAGGATGGTTATCTTCAGCTCGAATTTGCAATGGAAAAGTAAGTTCAGAAAGGTAAAGCGACTTGGCCAACGTCTCATAACAGTGTAAATCTAGAATGTAAACTTCAGTTTCAATTTCAGATCCACTTGTTGCTTCACCCTTGAGGCTCAATTACTCATTACGTATGGGGTCAGAAATGGAAGCAAATTCTAGAGAGATCACCGACTGTCCATTTGCGTCGCACTTTCATTCTCACGTGTTCTTAACTTTCTTACCTTCTTCCCTAAACTTGATGAAGTTTGGGACTCACCTATGGTTGAAGCTGTCTCTGGCCCTAAACCTGAGCCTTCACTGAGCTCGCTGGCCCTGACTTGCAGACTTCCTGAAGGGTCTGTTGCTAATGCCAACTTTCCTCCTCCAACCTGTTCCAGGAAGAACTCTGTTTCTTGGAGGTTGGGGTGGGGAGGTGGTGAGAGAAATAGTGTGCACTCCCCTAGGCGCTGTTCCTATTACTCCTGCTCTAATGGATTGGGAGGGACGTGGGGGAGAGAGAGCACTGTGTCCTTGCCCACGTCCAGGACTTTGAGTAACCCACACCATTCAAACCCAGATGCCCTCCCACCTGGAAATTCTGCAGTCTGTGACTCGAATCCTTGCTGCTCCCCAGGAAAGGATAAATATGCCTCACACCACCAGCACACACTGCAAACCACGACCAACAACTTAATAGAACTGTGGAACAAGGAGAAGACCACTCCTCTACAGGCCTGAACTTACCTGTTTGCACAAACGGGGAGCTGGATCAGAAAAATCACCAAAGTCCCTTTTAAGGCAGACAGTTTATTTTCTCAGCTTTTCAGAAATTCTCATCACTGGGACTTATCTGAACAATGGTTACTCCTAGAAGACTGGGAAACAAGAGTAAGAATCAATAAATTTTGAGTTCAAACATATGTCTTACAGAACATGTTTTTCAGGCCACAACAACATACATAAGAAGCAGATGCTCAGTGAAGTTTAGAGATTGTCTCATTCAAGTCACAAGGCCTGGGCTAGGTAAATCTACAACTGTGTCCCCACCACAGCTGCAGTCAGAATCGGATTTAGATTTAGGGAGAGGAGAGTGGCTGGAGATTGAGTTCAATCACCAATGGCCAATAATTAAATCAATGATCCTTATGTAATGAAACTTCTATAACCGTCCTCTAGAAAACATGGTTTAGACAACTTCCAGGTTGGTAAACACTTGAAGTGCTGGGAGCGGGCCCAAAGAGGACACCAATCTCCACATCCACTCCTCCCAGACCGTCTCCTATACATTTGTTCCATTTGGCTGTTCCTGAGTTGTATCCTTCATAATAATAAACCAATAAACTGAAGTCGTGTTTTGCTGAGTTCAGTGAGTCATTTTAGCAAGACTGAACATGCAGGAGAGATTATGGAAACCTCCAATTTACTTGATCAGAAGTCCAGGCAGTCCCAACAAGACTTACGAATAGACCTGAAATGGGGGCAGGGTTGTGGGACTAAACCTTTAACCTATGGGGTCTATGTGAACTCTGGAAGTTGGGGTCAGAATTGAATTGCACTACTGGACACCAGTTGTTGGCTGAAGAATCACAGACCATCTTCGCCATAGGAGGCCTTCGAATCAGAACTTTAGCTCAACCTGGAGAGATACTGGCTCTCACAAGAAAAACAAAATGTTAGTATTTAGTTTCTACTTATCCATTACAATCTTGTCAGCTTTTAAATACTTTAAGAAAGATTAGACTTTAGACAGAGGAGGAAAAGGAAATGTGGCCATAGAGACAACAATGAGAGTGATGCAGGCACAAGCCAAAGAAAGCCGCAACACCAGAGCTGAAAGAGACAGGAAAGAGGTCATCCCCAGAGCCCTGCCCTGATGCAATCAGTGGAACTGATTTTTGGACTTCTGGCCTCCAAAACTATCAGAGAATAAAGTTTTATTCTTTTAAGTCACCAAATTTGTGGTAATCAATTACAGTAGCTATAGGAAATTAGTATAGACCATGGTACCGAAAAGGATGCTACTGTAACAAACTCATGAAAATGTCAAAGTGGCTCCGGAATGGGATAATAGGTACAGGCTGGAAGAATTTCAAAGTGCAGGATAGGAAAAGCCTACAGGCCAGGTGTGGTGACTCACGCTATTATCCCAGCACATTGGGAGGCCAAGGTGGGAGGATCTCCTGAATGCAAGCATTCAAGACCAGCCTGTGCAACATACTGTGACCCGTTCAAAAAATACAAAAAGAAAAAGCCTAAAATGCCTTGAACTGTGTGTTGTTAGAAATAAGAATGTTTAAGTGAGGACTTAGAAGGAAACGAGGCTCATGTTACAGAAAACAGAAGGAAGGGCTATGACCCCTTCCTGGCATCACTCCACCCTCTAGCTTCCATTGCCTTAGCTCTCCTGTCTTCTGTAGTAAAATCTCCCTCTGAATCCCTCTTATAAGGATACGTGTGATTGCATTCAGGCCCCTCCACATAATCCAGGATAATTCTCCAGCTCAAGATCCTTATCTTAATCACACCTGCCAAATCTACTGTGTCAAACAACATTTATTGGTTCCAGGGATTAAATCCTGATACCTTTGGGAGCCATTAGATACCCTACTACAGAAAAAAAAAAAAAAAAAGATTTGGATTTTGGATGAGAACACAACTTAAGTGTGAGTCAGTCTGATGTATTACTAGGTATGAAACTTTGAAAAAATTATCTGTTTTTACTCAGTATTCATATTGTTATTTATGAAATGGGAAAAATATCAGCCTTATGATACTTTTGGATGTGATTAAATAAGAAAGTGTATTTAAGCATGCTTGACACAGAAGAAAAAAGGAATTAATACATGTTAGTGTTCCTCCCTTGCTTCTCCTTTATAGTTTATTTTTTTCCCTCTATGTTTTTCATTTATCTCTCCTCTCTCTCTGTTGCTACCCTATTTCTTCTCTGCATTATCCCCACTCTAGCTCTTTAATCAACCCCCACCCCAACTCCCAGCACCACTTCTTCCTACCAACCTTTCCTCTTCCAGGCCATGGTCCGGGGAGTAGATGGACTTGGCTCTAGGAAGACTGAGATTCACAGGGATCTACCAGACTAGAACCCATGGCAGTCAAAATCAAACAGGAAAGTCAAGTCTTTCCATCTCCTATCTGTTGCCCTTAGCTTAATTTGATGGCTACAGCAATAGAAGCCAATGCTTGTGTTCCAGCCAAGGCTGTGTAAGGTTTGAAGGGTCAATCACTCCACTTCCTGCACCTCTTTCTTTCCACATATGAAGTGAAGAAGCTCAAATATTTGAGCACTAAAATTTCAGAGTCTCTCTCTTATCTCAGCCTTCTCAAGGTGAGAATTGATCAGATAAGATCATCAAGAGATTCTAACTTCTCAAGAGATAAGGAACTATTAAAAGACTATAAAATTTTGAAGGAAGTAAATGTAGTCATCTTTCTAGTCCCAATCCCCTACGTAGGTTAACAGCTGGAGTCTGATCTGCAGGGTTGGTAAGATGGGTATATTTTTTACTTCCTAGGGAGGAGCTAGGCCTAAGTCACAGAAGCTTCGGGGCTATGCCTTGTTGGGAGACATCCGGTTTTGTGGCAAAATCAGTCAGTTAGCTTTTGTCAGTGTTGTGCGCCTCTTAGGTGGTCATAGTTATGTGTAGACACAGTGGCACTTTCCTGGTACATTAAGGTGGGAACAATAGACACGGGGCTACCTAGGAAAGTAAATATTCTTCTTCATACATTGCCCCTTTTGTCTCACCTAACACTAGAAATATTTCCTGGAGCAGATGAGGGTGGAAATGTTGGCAGCAGAGGCAGAACCTTGAGGAGGACTTTGAGTCAGGGCCAGTGCCTTAATGAAGGCTAAAGATTCGGGGCACAGCCAGCTGAGATCTGAGGTGTCCTCAGAAACGAGGTGCTAATTGCCACAAACATGAATAAATGTGGAGTAAAAAAGAAGCTACAGAAAAAAATAAAAATAAAGCAAAATAAGAAAAAAGAAACAAAAAAGAAGCTACACCAAAAACATCACTGTCTTCAAATTCACAATATGTGCACTTAGCATATTTGAGGAAGTCAAAGGAGATTTTTAAAAACAGAGGAAAAGTTAGATTTGAAGTCAAGTGACTTTACACTTCTTAACTTACTCTCATATTTGTAAATTGAGAAAATATATTTTTAAACTTACTCTCACATTTGTAAATTCTCCTGCCTCATTTCTCCTCTGGTGATGAGAACAAAATGAGATGGTGAATGTGAAAATGCAATTTACAATATGGGTGGCATAGAATCACAAAATTATGGCTGGTCTGGATTTGTAGTCTCTGTCTCCAACTTGTAATGCAGAGAAGGAAATCCCTGAGATGAGGCCCTGGGTACCTAGGAAAATGGATTACATCAGAAAAGTCTTTCAGGTGGAATCTAGTGGAGACTTGAATCTTTAAGTCAGGGTTCAGATACATGAAGAAGTAATTTTATTCGAGAACTAAGATGAAGGACTATATGGAAACAACAAACACTTTTGTTTTCTTTTTATCAGAGAAGCTGAGAATGAAAATATCTACGTCGCGAGTATAGACATAAGGCAATGGAAGAATCTGGAAAGAAATCAGAGAGAACTTCATTCTTGTCTCTAAACTGAAACCCACTTGCTCTGTGTATCGGTTTCTTAGGGCTGCCATAACACAGCACCACAAAGTGGGTGACTTAGATCAACAGAAACTTATCATTTCATAGTTCTGGAGGCGAGAAGAGCGAAATCAAGGTGTTAGCAGGGCCATGCTTCCTCTGAAAGGAATCCTCTTGCAGCTTCTTGTAGATGTTCCTTTAGTCACAGCAGCCTAACTCCCTCCTCTGTCTCTGCCTTCACATGGCAGCCTCCTCTTGCCTTTGCGTACTCACATGGCTGCCTCTTTATCAGGACAACAGTTGTATTGGATTAAGGCCAACCATACTCCAGTAGGACCTCATCTTAACTAGTCACATTGGCAGTGACCCCATTTTGAAGGTCACATTCTGAATTACTGGGAGTTAGGACTTCAACACATCTTTCTCGGGGGGCACCGTTCAACCCACAACACCCTGTGACTGTACAAATCATTTCTCTTCCTTGGAATCCTGTCTATGTATGTCTTCTAAACTGCTTCACCCTGATTGGGCCAAAGAGTCAGTGATGGAGACAAAGTGACCTGTGTTTCTGATCTTTTCTTGCCCCAGCCCTGGTCAAGCTCACCAGAACCCTGATTTGTGACTCGAGCCTGAGAAAGTTACCTCTGAAGTCTTGTTTGACAAAGCTGTATCCATCATTTTGAATAAAAATGTAATTCCTGTATCCTAAAATCTCTCAGAAATGATCCTGAAGCACTTGCCAAGATTTGATCTAAATTATCAAGAATCAACCCCAGATAGGTGGACTTTGGTGATGAAGACAGCTCTATCTGCCAGAATCAGAACATTTCTGAAGGGAAGGGGGTTACATCTGGAAATGGCTGACATTAAATCAGAAAGGACCTTGAGTGCTTCATGGGAGAGTTTAAAACTGAAAGTGTAAGAATTCAGGAGGAATTGAGGCACTTTAACATGAGCGATATCCACAAACCTGACCTTCAGAAGAGTCATAGAGGTAGTGTGTGAAGGAAATAGGGACTGGAGAAGATCTTGACCGTAAGAAGACAGCTAAGGGATCAAAGCAAAATTCCTGGAAGGAGCTAACAGGGAACTAAGGCTCCGAAGGAGGATGGAAGAAGGGCAGTTGCAGCCCGTGATACCTTTGGGCGGACCAGGAACATGAAATGCTCCTTGTTTTCTTCCGTTCAGTGTGTGCTCCTACACCTTCACTTCTCACTGCTGGAGGCAAGGACCCAAGGTACTCAAAAGTCTATCAAGAATATGGGAACACCAAAACCTATGAGGTTGGCGTTTTAGGTCCTCTGACCTACTGATGAGGTATATAATGAAATGTCTCCTGACCTCTCAAGGGCTCATTATCAAAAGGTGAGCAAATGTAAATTGTCTCAGATAGTAAAGATTTCATCACAACAATTATGATCCAAATGGAGCCAGAGCAAGGGCTCTGGAGTAGAAAGTAGAGTTGCCTTCTGTTACCCTCCCCGTGACTTTTGGTATGTACTCTCTCTCTCTCTCTCTCTGAGCTTCAGTTTTCTCATACATGAAGCTGTGTGAATACAGTTGTAGTTGTTTACCATGGTCAGGCCATGTGCTGAGTGCTTTATAGTTATTATCACATTTTATTGCCACAGCAGCCCTACAAGGTGGATATTATTATTCTGATTTCACCGATGAGAAAACTGGGGACAGAAACATTAACTTTGATTTTAGAGTCAGGAGCTATTCAGTGGCACCGACAGGTATTACATTCAGTGGTCTTTATAGCTTCGTGGTCAAAGCTTCAGCCATTTTTTTTGAGCTAAAAACAGGAGAAGGCTAAAGAGCTTGGGAACGTGTGTAGCTTTGTTCCATAAGAGGAAAGCATCTGCCCTGCTCCCTAAGAACCTGCATGGCTAGATCAGGTATCACTGATCAGGACATGGATTACACAACTTTTGAAAAGACCTCAGAAATCTGAGATAACTAAAAGCCTGTCTTCCAAGAGAGTGCATAAGAACTCCACCCCACCCAGACTTTAGTTTCCAGAGGCAGAGAATGCCGTTTGTGTGAACCTGGCAGAGGCAAGGCAGGTGGAGCAGGCTCGATGACGAGGGATTTAGAACTGAAGAGGAAGAGGGTGTGTAGGGAGTGGAGGTGGGTGTGTATGAATGACACTCTGCGATTGGAGGGTGATTCTTCAAACTGTTCCCTGCCGGGGCTCAAAAGGGGCTGAAATCCTGGGGACCTCAGAGTCATCTAAACCTCCTAGCCATGATCCGGCAGTTCCAGACCTCCTGTCTTGTCCCATTGTTCCTGGTTAGCTTTGCTCAGCAGACCCTAAAGCCTGAAGATATGAAGGTGAGCATGGGGCAAGGGATCCAAGCTGATTCCAGCACGTGATGACCAACCTGGCCACCAGAGTTATGAGGAGTTCTCTCCTCTCTCCTTTCAAAAGACAAGATCTGCCTTCCCACCTCTTCTTCACAAATCCTGACACTGCTGTCCTTGGCGACAGAGGTGCTCCCTAAATCCACTGTCTTAGTTGCATCTTTTCCTCTGCACCTAGTGGTTCTTTGAACTCTATGTATGCAGAGTGGGGTGGGAGGGGGCTGTCTCAGCACATTCCCCTTTGCCACTTACCCCTGGTGGCCCCTTGATAGCCCAGAACCTGTCACCTCCACGCTGGTCTGTAAGTTGGGGTAGCACTGTGGATCCCCACAAATGAGGCATGAAGTAGCAAATAGATTGACAGGGAGGCTGCCCTGCCTGCTCCTGGAGAGGCTGCTCAACCAGAAACCTAGAAGGAGAGGGAGAGAATCTGGTGCTGGGGTCTGCGCTAGGAGTTTCAAGGTCACAGAGAAAGGACCTCCCCCAGCACTACACCCCTAGAACAATAAAACACATAAGGCCAATACGGTTGCCTGCCAATATTAATTTTAGGGAAGGTGATGAGGTGAGGTAGAGACAAAGCTCAGCTCTGAGTAGGCTTTGTTCTCAGATCTTGGTGTTGCTCCCAGATCTCCTGATGCTATTTAGAAAAGCCCCCCCACTGGATGTCAAGAGCCGCCCCTGCAAAAGATGCATTTGTGTGTCTTAGGGTGCAGACTGAGCACATCACTTGAGGCACTTGCAAATTTTAACTTTAAAAATCAGATGAATTTATTCAAAAGCAGCCTCAGTGGTGGCCATATGCCAATTATATATCTTTCGTTAGTCCCTTTCTCTCCTCTATAAAAGGTGGAGAACAATGCCCATCATATAATGCAGTGATTCCCAGACTTGAGCTTACCTAAGAGAGAGCTAGCTAAAGCACAATTGCTGGGTCCCACCCAAGAGTGTCTGATTCAGTAAGTTTTAGGGGGAGCCCAGGAACTTGCATTTCTAAAATGCTTCCAGTTGATACTCATCCAAGTCTCCAAACCTGAAGCTTTGAGCTTTAATCTCTGTTACTGGGTTCGTATGAAAGGTAAGATGATGCATATTAAATGCCATATGACTGACAGCTGTGGTAAGATCACAGCTTCCTTCCTTCCTCACTTTGAAGAAAGGTCACAGCTCACTTGAAGGGCCAGCCTCTAAGGGTCATCCAGGTCTATGTCAGCCACTGCTGCCTGGTTGGGTGTGGAATTCTCATTGTAAAATATCATCTTGTGAATTAAAAGCTGTGTTCTAGGATATTCCGTCTTCTACAAACAGACTTAAGCAAACTGAGGCAGAACTGAAAGCTGGATAGGAAGGATTGAGCTCTTTAAGTCTGCAATTTTCTTGGGATTCTGCAGCTCATGTCACAGAGTGACATCCACATGGGAAGTAAACCTTCGGAAGTTGTTGCACCCAGATCTAAGGTGGCACAAAGGCAAAAAGATGGAGGCATACAAGGGACAGTTCACATGGTGATTTCCATGTGACTATTAATTATAGTAGCAAGAAACACAACTGCTGGAAATTATTTAGCACAGAGGTAAAGTGTCATGAAAGCAAAGAAAATGCAGGCACATAGATAACAACCCCATCCTGGTGGGTTTCTTAGGCTGATGTTCCCAAGTATTGTGACTAATGCATATGCACAGATGTGTACACAAGTATGGGCTCAGAAGGAATAATGAAGGAGATTCTATGGCCTGGTGTCCTGCTGACACACTTAGGAGATGATAAAGAGTGTCAGGGCACGCGATGGGCTGTGGCTCGCTTCTTCAGTGCCCTGCTGCTCAAGCCTCTAGGGGAGCATAAAGACAGGCAGGTTGTGGGGCTCCTAGCCCAAAGCAGTGTCTCGGGGTGAATGTTTACAGCTGCGGCCCCAGTGGGTGCGTGTTGTAGGGTCCACAGGCAGCTTGTGTTAGCTCAATTAGATCCCTGCCTTATCACAAGGACAGAGGGCTTTCTGTATCCCAGGATCTCACCTTGGTGGAAGGGAAGAATCGGAGCCCACGAGTGATCTGATTCTACGTGGGGTCTAATTGAGCTAACACAAGCTGCCTGTGGACCCTACAACACACACCCACTGGTTTTCGGAGAATGAGTGCAAGGTTTTATGGAGTGGAAGTAGCTCTCAGTAGATGGGGGAGCCAGAAGGGAGATGGTGTTTCCCTGGAGTCATGTCTCTGCTCCTACCACCCGCCCAAACTCTGCGTCCTCCCGCCGTCAATGGCCCACGGGGCAGCAGGTGTGCTCCTATGCTGACGTGCTTCCCTCTACATCCAGCCTGTGTCCCTGCCTGCTTGGGTCTCAGGGTTTTTGTAGGCATAGGATGGGGGCGTGGCAGGCAACATCTGAGTGAGAAGGCAGGAGTGCCTGTCTTCACCTAGGTCCGTGAGCACAGGCCCGAGGGTGGAGCCCTGGTCAGGGACCTGCCTTTCTCTACCCAGCACTTTCCTGCTCCACCTTTCATATCACCAGTGACTACCCCACTGGCAAGCCTGGAAGGGCCCTTCAATGGCATCTAGAGAAGTAAGTTATGGGCCTGATTTTGGGGGTAGGAATTACAATATAAGAACATATAGGTGAGATATTTGTGTAAAACTTATATATGTTATGAGAAATCCTGCAAACATCTGTTACAAGTATCTGAAGGAGGATGGCATAACTTGAATGGCGTATTAGGATGTCACGGAGAATGCAGTGCCAGGGAACAGAGGTAAACTGCATTAATCTTCCAGGAATGGAAAGAATATTATGAAATGCTTGTCTTGCCACACACACACACAATGGATTGTAATTTAGAAGACATAAATTCTAGCTACGGCATCACCTGTAACTGAAAATCTTACTTGAAAACGTCCCTTCATTTCTTAGAATGTCAAGGTATTACATGAAGGGTCTTTGTTTTGAAAAAGTCCACAAATGTTGGAAATTATTGTTTATCTTATATGGATATGGTTATTTTTGTAACATTCCAGGTAGATTGCAACAAAAACGTGACAGGCACCATCTATGAGTATGGAGCCCTCACCCTCAGCGGCGAGGAGTACATCCAGTTCAAGCAGTTTGCAGGCAAGCCCATCCTGTTTGTCAATGTAGCCTCCTACTGCAGCTTGACAGCTCAGTATCCTGGTAAGAACTCACGTTTCAACTCTTTTGGAAGTAGCACTGCCAGCTAGCCATATTCTAATCCCAGAAGGTTTTACCAGTGTGTTATTGGAGGATGTGGTGGGAGACGTGGTCAGGTGACTCTACCTCCTTAAATGCTGCTCCCACTCCGCTCCTTAGAATATCAGGAGAATTATTTCCGGATTTGAGAACTAAGACTTTGCCAAAGACTTAAAGACCACCAGAAGCACACTTGCAGTTGAACAAGTTGGATGAGTTACTTGGTGCCCTGAAGGAGAGCATGTACTGTAGAGGACCGTGGGGCTTCTTAATAAGAAAGTATTAGAAAGGACTTACTGTAGAATCTGAGCTTTTGTTAGGTGATTTACAGACAAGTTCAAGGAACTGAAGCTCTGTTCTGGATTACATGGCATCAAGAAGAACTGGGAGCAATTATATGATTTGGTATCTTAAACCTGTGCACATGGGGAAAGAAACTAAGGCTAAAGCTGTAACTGCTAAAGAAACAGTAGTCACTCAAATTGGCAAGAATAGGGTGGTAGCTGGTCATTCTTGTGACTCGGACAATGTTCATGCTTTGTGTTCAGTTACAATTATGCAGTGGTCTTGTTTTTGTCTTGATTCATCATGGTCATATGTTAATGTGATATTGATGTTCTGTGAAATTGTTTATGTTTCCTAGGAGACCGCTAAAGCCTAGCTGTGACTCCCAAGCCAGAACCTGGCTTTCAAGGACTGATTGTTATGCTTGTCATTGGTTACTTCTGATAAAAACAGGAGAGATGAGTGATCTTTGATATTCTGAAAAATGCTGTTGGGTTCTCTAGGCACCTCTAAATGACAAAGAAGGAAATGAAGTTTTCTGTCTGGGTGGCCTTTGACTGGTACAAGGGCAGTCTAGTGCGACTGGCAATGTGGAAGAACGCTCCGTCTTCTCTCCAACCTTGGCTTAACCTTCTGTGGTAGCTGACGTTCGTTTTCCATTTTCTTTGTGCCCTTATCGGAGAAGAGTTTGGTATTACCGTTGATCCAGAAAAGGTTATTTAAAATTCTTGATCAGTTATACTAGAGATAGATACAGCTTTGGACAGGCCAAGAACTTTATTTTATGCTTTTAAAAAATAGTTCAAGATAAATTTAAAAGATTTATTGCACCAAATGCCACAGATCACAGAGAAATGAATCAAAATAATACATGAACAAGTTTTGTTTCGTTTTGTTTTGAGACAGAGTCTCGCTCCATTGCCCAGGCTGGAGTGCAGTGGCATGATCTCAGCTCACTGCTACCTCCACCTCATGGGTTCAAGTGATTCTTGGGCCTCAGCCTCCCAAGTAGCTGGGATTACAGGCATGTACCACTATGTGCAGTTAATTTTTTTTTTTTCACTGTTAGCAGAGATGGAGTTTTGCCATGTTGGCCAGGCTGGTCTCGAACTCCTGACCTCAAGTGATCTGCAAGCCTTGGCCTCCCAAAGTGCTGGGATTACAGGCATGAGCCACTGCACTGAGCCTATACAGGAACAAGTCTTAAGAAAAATCTTCCACACATTGACACTGTTATCTTTTCAACTGATCAAAAATACAAACCCTATCAATTTCCTTAATGGATATTCAGTCCCTTTTAAATGACACTTAAAGTCAAGCATATTGTAATTTCATGTCTAAAAGATCTGGCTCACCAAATTTCGACACTTTAAAGTTGACATTCAGAGGACGCTACATGATTTAAGCAAAAATTCTAATAAAATGCCTGCTCCTCCAAAGTACCCATGGCTTACATTTACCAAGAGAAGCTAAAGACTTTTCCAATTTAATGGTGAAATTATGTATAAAAAGATGCTCTCAAAAATACAGATTAGAATAAAAATCATACATGTAAAATAATTTGGGGGTCATTCTATTATTATTATTTTTGGGACAGTGTCTTGCTTTGTTGCCCAGGCTGCAGTACAGGGGTGCAATCTTGACTCATTGTAACCTCTGCCTCTGGGATTCAAACTATTCTCTTGCCTCAGCCTCCCAAGCAGCTGGGACTACAGGTGCGTACTACCTCGTCCAGCTATTTTTTTTTTTTTTTTATAGACTGGGTTTCGCATGTTGGTCAGGCTGGTCTTGAACTCCTGACCTCAAGTGATCCAACCACCTCAACCTTCCAAAGTGCTGGCCACACCTGGCCTCACTTTATACTTTTTATTTTTATGTACAACCAAGTCTAGGGAAAACCTGAAAAGCTACAGACTAAATTTTTATGATAAAAGCCCAAGCAACAATTTGGTATCATTTAAAGCGAGTGAGAAAGTTAAAAGAACTTGGCAAAGGAATAGAATCAAGCTCTGCTAAGTGTGTCTATTATAGGACCTCAGGAGCTAAGTATATGAGCCCAAACAATAGTTCTGTATCATTTAGCAAGCAGAAATTTTCCTTCCTTCAAAAAGTTAAACTGGAAAAATATGGTAAATTTTAAAAGTTGTGATTTGTAAACAGCAGTTCCATAGAATGTGAAACTATTCTTAAATTTGTTTTAATTTACTTTAATTTTAACTTAAATTTGCTACATATTGAATAGGCAATACCTTTGCAACATTCAAAATTCAAAAGCTATAAAAAGGTTTAACAGTGGCACTTGCCATGTTCTCTTATCTTTAGGTAGCCGATATTATCAGTTTATGGTCTATATTTCCAGAAATCTGTTATGTGCATACCAGCAAACATTTCTCTCTTTCTTTCTCTCAGGCATATACATATACACAAACATACACACAGAAATAATTCTACACATTGCTTTTTCACATATATCACACACCTTGGGGATGGATGTGATGGCTCACACCTATAATCCCAGCACTTTGGGAGGTCAAGGTAGCCGGATCACTCTCAAATATCAGGATTTTGAGAGCAGCCTTTCCAACATAATGAAACCCTGTCTCCACTAAAAATACAAAAAATTAGCTGGGCACAATGGCATACCCCTGTAATCCCAACTACTTGGGAGGCTAAGGCATGAGAATCTCTTGAACCCAGGAGGCAGAGGTTGCAATGAGCAGAAATCCTGCCACTGCACTCCAGCCTGGATGACAGAGAGAGACTCTGTCTAAAACAAAACAAAAGAAAACACGGTGAGTTTCCTCATTCATTTTAAGCCATAATATTCCATTGTGTTGCTGTGATATAATTTATTAAATTAGTTCATGATAATTTTAAAGAGCATCTCATTCAAATTTGACTCCAGATGAGGAAACTGAGAGAGTTAAAGAAACTTGCCAAAGGAATAGAATCAAGGTCTGTTCAGTGTGTCTGCTATAGAAAGGAAATATTCTTGATGGCCAAAGATAAGAGGGAGATGAGTATCGATAGTAACCAAATAACTATAGAAATATAGGAAGGCACTCTCTATTCAAGAAAAGGTTCTCAGGGGACATTCCAGCAGACAGAGCTGAATCTAAATGACACAGGCCAGTACAGGTTCCGAGGTCTGAATAAATCTGACCTGAAAATAGCAGAAGATGGAAACAATGGTTCAAGTCTACACAGACAGGTTGGAGAGTTCCTGACAGTGGTAAAGAGCAATTTGGAGTTTGTGGCCTGGTGTCCCAGGGAGTGTTCCAGCATCAGTTAAGTCACTGGAATTGAGGAGAGGGTACAGACTGGTATAGAGATAGCCTTGAAATTTCTGACTTTCTCTACCACTCCCAGGGTAGAGCACCAAGGAGTACTCCTGGGATCATGGCTGGAACTGGAGTATCTGGCTGTGTCACCATGGGACATTGAATTGGTGGGGCAGGGGGGAGGCGGGGAGAGGTGGGGATTATGTCCATTTTGTTTGTTTTTTCCTTAAAAGTTTTTTTGATCAATCAATTCACCAACTCGGGAAAACAGTGGCAATCACATCTGGCTTCTCTTCAGAATCAAACAGGACTCCCAAGCAAGGCTAGCCAGTGTGTGTGTGTGTGTGTGTGTGTGTGTGTGAGAAAAAATAAGTCTCATTGGATGGTAAAGGGTAGTCAGGCATGGGAAGTACTGTACAAGAAAAATAGCAACCATTTAGACGCATTTCTGGAAACGTGTGCTCTAGTCTTTTTTTCCCCTCTCTACTCCTTTGATCTCTGTAATCATGAATCTTTCCCTTCATAGTCCTCGGTTTATTCATGTCATAAATGGGCACATCCAGTAATCTTTCACTGCCTGAGGCAGGACTCCTCAGCAGGCCACCCAGGCTGTTCATTCTCCACTTACAGAACTGAATGCACTCCAGGAGGAGCTGAAGAGCCTTGGAATCATTGTGTTGGGCTTTCCCTGCAACCAGTTTGGAAAACAAGAACCAGGAGCAAACTCAGAGATACTTCTTGGTCTCAAGTGAGTGCCTGCATGGGACCCTGCAGAGGCCCTGTGAGGATTTCTGTTCCTTATTCCGCCTAGATGCCTGCCCATTCTGGAAACTTCTGGGATGGGCCATGGATAAATGGCCTGAAGCATATCAATCACTATGATGTTTTGAATTCAATCTATCCTATCCACAGTGCTCAGATATTCTCTTTACTTTTGAATTCTTTGATGGTGAGGCTAAGGAAGATTGACCAGAAAAGAAGCATAGGGGAAGGAAGGGAGTATAAGAAGTGTTAATGAGTCAGGAAACCTAAGCTCGAAATATTGTCTTCCAATTTTCTTGGAATTCTCTGTTGGCTCCATAAAGCCTGTTGCATGAAGTTCTGCTTCTCACAGACTATCTTTTCTCATCTTCCCTGTCCACAGCCTCTTCGTCTTTACTTTCCTGTTGTGGTGAATTGGTGGTGGCCATTACTTTCCATGCATGTCTTAATTTGGATCTTGCTGGGAACACTTTGATTCACTGCAGGTATGTGCGTCCAGGTAGCGGCTTTGTACCCAATTTCCAGCTCTTTGAGAAAGGGGATGTGAATGGAGAAAACGAACAGAAGGTCTTTACTTTCCTGAAGGTGAGTGAGTTTAAACCTGGCATGGACTGGTTAGACAGAGATGCCCTGAAAGCAGTGGGGCTCATGTCTAGGGTTGGGGTTGGACTCCTTGGAAAAGAGATGCTCAGATAAGTTCAAGGCTCATGGTAGTATCTGCTGTGAGGCGTTAGCTTTAAGTAGAAGAAACCCACAATGGACAATATCTCTGATGTGGACTAACCTCCTGTACTGAATGGTAATGATTCATTCATTCAACAATCATTTATCAAATCCCCAGTATGTACGGTATAATGAGTGATCGAACATTAATAGGGCATAGTCTCTTCCCTGAAGGAACTCATATTTAATCAGGAGACAGACAAGGATGATACAGAACAGCATGTGGTAAATGCCTCTACAGTCACAGGGTGTTAGAACCACAGACTCCCAGGACAGAAGGACCCCCGAGGATCTCTTTTTCTGCTCGTCCCCAAATGCTGGTCTGCAGAACAAGGCTGGTTCTGCTGGAGTTTTCACTCATCCACAGCAAACAAGGAAAAAAAGACAATGCAGAATTTTTCATAAAGCTCAACTTACGGAATATAAGACTAGCATTTATTCTGACATTAAAGTACTCTTATGTTTACCCATATAAATTGCCCTTTACTTGCTCAAAAATGGGCTATAATCAATTTTATGTGGTTTAACATAGTATTTAAAAGTCCTTTAATTTTTAAATTTATGGTTATAGTAGACTTTTAATTTTTCTTGTTGGCAAAATGAATATTAGTGATTCTACATTAATCTCCAACAAAATAGTTATTGAACTTTTACTGGCTTATGAAGTCTATGAAGTCCCAAACTCTGGAGCCACTATTCTAAATCAACCTATTTTTTTTTTTTCTGCAAAGGAAACAAACTGTAGAAATGATATGACTTGCCCAAGGAAACAGAAAACAGTCTTTTACTGAATCACTGTGATAAAATCACGGGAACAGAGGAAAGACAGGGAAAGGAGGAATGGATGCTTTCCATTTACTGTTATGCTCTCTAACTCTTGGTTGTTTGGTAGTTAGTGTACTGGTATTGATACACTGGTACTGATACATTGCAGTGTCTGTAGTTGATTGGAAGCATGCACAGTAGTTAATATGTTAAGACACAGAATGATGAGTAGACTCTCTAGTCTGGAGATAAGACTTTACCACACAGAAGTAGAAATAAATGCATCCTTCTACTTTTTATATCTGTGCTCCAGAACGCCTGCCCTCCGACCTCTGATCTTTTGGGCTCGTCAAACCAACTCTTCTGGGAGCCCATGAAGGTCCACGACATCCGCTGGAACTTTGAAAAATTTCTGGTGGGGCCCCATGGAGTCCCTGTCATGCGCTGGTTCCACCAGATTCCGGTCAGCACAGTCAAGTCAGACATCCTGGTGTACCTAAAGCCTAACCCACGAGGAAACGCTAGCGACTAACAGAAGTAGCTACCCTGCCTCCCGCCTGCAGGAATGTCTAACAAGAATCCTTCTTCCTCCATCTTTGCTCCATGCTCCTGCCTACCCAGCCTCCTGATGACCAAACCATCCCATACTACCCAAGTAGCTGCTTAGCATGTGTGTGTAGCTGTGTGCGTGTGGATATGTAGAACTGTATTTGTTGGTATATGCATAATTGTTTGTATGTATAGTATGTGTTTGTGTGTGTGTGTGCGTTTGAAGATTAAGAAAATCTATCTACCCAACTCTTTGATCCTGAAGTATCTATTCCAAAGGAAAATCACATTTTAGGGTAGATGGTTCAGACTATCCTGTGTCCCTAAAAAAGCAATCCCCAGAAGTTGTGACATCTATCCTTTCACCTTCCTGAAAGTTTAAAGAAAGCAGGAGCTAGCAGCAAGACTCTAGGCCTCCTTCACAGCCTCTCTCCTGTAAGACAGGCATGCATTGTTAAACGCGTCTCTGCTTAATTCTCTTTTATTCCTCTGCCACCCAGTAGTTCTCATGTAGGACCTCTGAAGGCAGAGTAGGAGCAGAAACCCCACCTCACATGAAGGCAAGGGCATCTCCATGACGGTGGATCCTAAAACTCCTCGGGACGGACCCAGCCGGAGCCTTCCTTGGTGCCTGTCCCTCAGTGCATTCAGGTCGTGGCACCTGGGCAGGATGTCCCTGTATTCTGAATGATGGGCATTCTCCTCACGCTGAGGCTCCTCCACTTTAAACTTATTCTGATCACTGTCTTGAATTAAAAAAATATGCAGCAACCTGGCTCTGTGTGGTGTCTTCCCCATCCCATAATATGTCCAGAGTCATACTTTTTCTTTCTCTGTCACTTTGTCCCTCCTTTCTTGATTCCCTTGCCTCATTCTTCAGTATTCTGTTTTTCTCAAAAATGCTCTAGAACTTTCCCTGGCACATAGAAAAGCACTGACTGGAACTGGTTGCTCAGAGCTATTGTGACGGTGAGCACGATGGCTTCATGTCCGGCCCCTCTGCACCCTCCTGCTCAGGTCTCTTGACTAGGCTCCTACATGAAAGGAGACCTTGATTCTCAAAGAACCTCTCTCTCCACAACAAATATGCATACATTTCTGCTTATAAAATCAATTCATGCTTCCTGTTAAAATCTGAAAGCACATAAAAGTAAAAAAGCATAACAAAACAAAATGGAACAAAACCCACTCCTAATCAGAGGGGCAGAGGAACTGCTAGGAAGCCCTATCTGCCCCATGCTGTTTTATAATTAAAATACAGTTTTTTATCATGGAAGCAGACTTCAGAAAACCAGATATTAAGGAAAGAAATTAGATGAGGAAGTAAAATGAAATCGCTGTTTTTCTTTTCCTTTTCACAAATTACTTGGAACATAGGTACTAGCACTTAAAAATATCTTTTGCACTTAAAAATGCAGGAAATTTAAATATCAGTGAGTAATTTCAAATATTGTGGGGATCATAATCCTGCTGTGTACCTAAGTAAAAATGTGGACTGGGTGTGGTGGTGCACGCCTGTAATCTCAGCACTTGGGAGGCCGAGGCGGGTGGATCACCTGAGGTCAGGAATTGCGACCAGCCTAATATGATGAAACCCCATCTCTACTAAATACAAAAAAATTAGCCAGGCATGCAGGAGCATGCCTATAATCCAAGCTACTTGGGAGGCTAAGACAGGAGAATTGCTTGCACCTGGGAGGCAGAGGTTGCAGTGAGCCGAGATCACACCATTGCTCTCCAGCCTGGGCAACGAGAGCGAAACTCTGTCTCAAAAAAAAAAGAAATGTGATCCATGACTTTATCTTTATTCAGAAAAATTAAAATTGACTAAAAACGATTAGGAAAATGATTCTTAAGACCTTAAATTTCGTAATTGGTGGATATTTAATACATTAAAATGGGAAATATTTTCAAAATATTTGGATATGCTTTCTTAAACATCTAGTAAGAAAAAATGAATTTAAAAAATAATCTGGCTTTCCTTGGCTATAAACCATAGGATTTGAGATTTCATTAAATCTTTTACTAACCACTATGGTGGTTGTGAGGGCATTGAGGAAACTACAGAACCAGCTACCAGTGGTGTTAAGAAATGTTTCATTTTTCAGCTTCTTTTAAATCTCTGACATGGTTAAGGACCTCGGGCACTTTCACAGTCTTCAGAAGGGTTCCAGACCTGGTCAGATCTGGATAACCAAGGCCCAGGAAGTGGGTGGAGGAGGATGAGCTGACACAATGTATAAAATTCTCTCCAGTTACTGGTTCAGCCTAACCCAGGAACCGCCCCAGGTGACCAACATTCCTATAGTAATGAAGAAAGAGGACTGCAGCCTTCAGCCTGAATACACTGTGCCTGAGTATCTGGGAAAGGCCTTCATCCTGCCACTGCTCCGAAAATCCGGGTTCTATACTCCTAATTCCTTCCAGTGGGTGTCCTTGAAGAGAACATAAACATTGTTTGGGAGAGAGCCAAGAAAACAGAAATGAGAAACAGAAATTTGTTTGCAGTGGGAGGTGGGCATAGGTGAGGGGCAGGTTTGGGAGTAGCAGTCCAGATCAGAATGTCACAAATGATGATGATGATGATGGCAGAAATAATAATGTAAAAGACTTAATAAAGAAAGGATCGAGACATAAAACTTTCCACTTTTCTCCTCAACCAATCCCTGTAGCAGAGCTTAGTTCCCAAGGAAAGTTACACTTAGAACCTTCTGGAAGGGGCTGGACTTCCCAGGAGTGTCTCAGGAGCTCCAGTCTGTGATAGTAGTTAAAAGTTTACCGTCGGGTGATTATTATCATTACCATCACAGGCACTATCATTGCTGTGGAATTTTTTCTTCCAACCAGAAGTTTCCACAACTTATTATGCAAATCAGGTACACTAGAGCTAACTGAGTCCATACATCTACTACCCCACAAACAACCTACCAGGCATCTAGAATCATTAAGGCTCCACTGATCACAACACTTTTGGAAAGAGTTCTCAGGCAGGACAGGAAGGTTCTAAGGTCGCAGAGAACCAGGACTCAGACCCTCTCTAATCACCCTATTCCCAGATTTGCAAAGCAGCCCATAGCAGGAGGTAAGAAACCGTGGCAGTTAGTCTGTGGATGTAATGTTTTTTCTGTGGACTGCATGGACACAGGTGGCTCTTAGCCTCGGAGAGTGCCTGTGTCAATTCTGAGAGGTGGATTCTCAAAATATGAGAAGTAGAAAACAGTGTATCCCAGAGCACATCCAGTCTTGCTCCTGTGGTCTTATGAACACCTCGTGACTTGGCTTCTGTTCTCTGCAAACAGAATCTGAGACAAGAATTGAGGCACATATAACTTATTCAAAAATGGTCTCCGAAGAAAGGGAAGCTATGAAGCAGGAGAGGGCCAGGAAAAGGGAGAATTAAGATGCAATTTCTGCTGGAGTTTAGCTTCAGAAAAAATCACACTACATTCAGTGCCATCTTGAAGGATAAGACACAGCCTCTTGTAGCCCATGTGAGTCAGTCTTTGGCTTATGGGCCCAGCCTTGAGCTCTAGAGGCATAAACTACCAGATGAGGTGGCTCCCTTTGGCTGAAGAAAATTATCTGGAGAAGGTGGCCGCTGAGAGTAATCCTCTGGAGAAGGGGCAGCTGTGAGCCATTAGCAGCCAAAACTCAGAGCAACTGGAGATGCAGGCAGCAGCCTGGTAAAGCCCATCTGGGTAAGGCTGTGGAAATCATCTATTACCCTCCACAGAAAACCCACTGAGCGAAATCTCAGGTAGAGGCCCTGAGAAAAGGACATTAACAATCCTTCAGTCAGTCATCATTTTCCCTTTCTTGATCTCTATCTCTAGGAAATTGGTTCTCAAAGCATGGTCCTCTGGCCAGGAGGATTAGCATCACTTGATAATTTAGAAATGCAGTTTTCAGATCTCTCCCAGATTCACTGACCCAGAAACCCTGGGGTGGGTCCAGCAGTCTGTTTTCAAAAGGCTTCCAGTTAATCCTAATACATGCTAACGTTTGAGGACCATTGCTCTAAGGAATGGAGAATTTGCAGAAGACATTGTCATTTTGACATAGGACAAGGAGAACTTCTGTTGCCCGTCATGTGGCCACTGACTCCTCTGCACAGTCACAGCCATGCTGCCCCCCACTCAGCCCTTAGGTGTCCCCAAGGTCAACGTGGACAATCCAGCCATGCCCTCGGTGCATGCCTTCGTTTCCTCCATCTC
Source organism: Cacajao melanocephalus (assembly GCA_963573385.1). Lineage (NCBI taxonomy): Eukaryota > Metazoa > Chordata > Mammalia > Primates > Pitheciidae > Cacajao > Cacajao melanocephalus. The sequence goes on from CAUYLG010012007.1 coordinate 103,634, forward strand.
TGACCCACATCAACTTCATTTAGGTCCAAATTCAAGACCTGTGTTATCTGACAGGCTCCCTCCTTGACCCAACTTTCATCAGGGTTCTCTGAGCCTTTGTGATAGAATAAGAAATAAATACTCGGTTTTTGCTCCCAACTCCTGGCACAGAGCTTCTAAAATCCTTGTAACTTCCTGAGTGACAGGGATGATAAGAGGATCTTTTGTTACATTTGATCTTACTCCCTGGTTCCCAACACAAGAGCTTTTAAGACCCTTGGAATCTCCTGAATAATAACTGTCTTAGTGAATGTTAATGAGATGACTGGTGGCTGAAAGTCCCTAGATAGCTTCGGAATGAGGTCTGGTTACCAGAGAAACCATTCATTGCTACTAGAGGTTTGGAACTTTCACACCCCAGCCCACCTCTGAGGAAGACAGAGGAGCTGATAATTGACCCAGTCACCAAAGGCCAATCATGCTCGGGTAATGAAATCTCCATAAAACCCCTAAACAACAGAACTCATAGAGCCTCTGAGTTGGTGAACACATGGAGGTATTGGGAGTGTGGTGCCCCCAGAGAAGAAATGAAACCTCTATATTCCTCCCCATACCTTGCAGAGTATATCTCTTCATATATCTCTTTTGTTATATCCTTTACAATAAACTGATAAATGTAAGTAAATGTTTCCCTTAGTCTTGTGAGTTATCAAACTTCAGGAGCAGGTTGTAGGAACCCTTGATTTATAGCAGTTGGTCAGAAATATGAGTGATAACCTGGGACTTATGATTGGCATCTGGAGGGCAGTCTTGTGGGACTGAGCTGTTCACCTGCAGCATCTGCACTAATTACACGTAGTCAGTGTCAGGATTGAGTTGCAGTGTCAACACCCGGTTTGTGTCTGCAGAGTTGGAGAATTGCTTGGAGGGGAAAACCCACATATATGGTGTCAGAAGTATTGTGAGAGCATAGAAAAAGTTTTTTTCTTTTAGCCTTCTTAAATAGGCCTTGGCTTTGGACTGCCTTTAACAAGAATCCTTCTATCAGTTTATTGAGAATCTCCCCAGGCCTGATATCTGCACAGGTTATTCGTCCTCTACCCTTAATTTCTCCATCCTGAGCCTACCATTAGCAAGAATCCTGTTAGGCCAGTTTAGCAAGAATCTTCCTCCCTTTGATATCTGTGCTTAGTAATTTTCCATCATCTAAGACCCCTCGACTCTGCCTGTTGGCCGTAAATCCCCATTTGTCTGTGTTCAGAGTATTCGGAGTTGAGATGAGTCTCTCTCCCTGATTGCAATAATCTTAAATAAAGTCTTTCTCAGCACTTTACCAAATGCCAAAATAAATTTTCTTTAATATATATTTTCAAATACATTGTGATTTGGAGTAAAAAAAAAAAAAGTTATCATTTTCTTTTCTTTCTTTATCCCTCCCCCTCCTGACCTCCCCCTGGCAATGTTCTGACTCCAAGTTTTCTCTTGCTCTTTCAAGTTTTAGGTTACAAACTTTCTTTTCTTCGAATCTCTGTGAAGTTCCTGGATAGGGATTCCATGCCCCACTAAAATTTTCCTTATGAAGCCATATTGGCTGTCTACCTTTTCTTGATTTCTTGTAAAAGAAGAGCAAACTAGTTTTAATTCTTTCAGGCTCCTTTCGGCCTTCAAAATACAGTGGGGTCAGGCATGGTGGCTCATGCCTGTAATCCCAACACTTTGGGAGGCCAATGCAGGAGTTCCAGACTAGGCAACATCCCTACAAAAAATAAAATCAGCCAGGCCTGGTGCACACACCTGCAGTCCCAGCTACGAAGGAGGCAGAGGTGGGAGGAGTACTTGAGCTCAGGAAGGCAAGGCTTCTGTGAACAGAAATTGTACCATGCACTCCAGCCTGAGGACAGAGTGAGACCCTGCCTCAGAAAAATAAAATAAAATAAAATAAAACACAGTGGCCTCAACTCACCATATGAACCATTTTATAACCTCAGAGTGCCACCTAGAGTGTATATAGAGCTTATGCCAATTTTTAGATTATAACTTCAGAGGAACTAAGGCAAAGATACCTTAAGGATCTTCCCTTTTTCCAGGTGTTTACTCTTTTCTCTCTTTCCAATTTCCTCTGTATGTCTTTGCCTCCAACCAGACAAGTTAGTAGAAATGGAATTATCACCTAATTACATTACATCTGAAGACACTTTACACCTGGCGAAGAGAGCGTTATCTTTGTCTGCAGAGCCTCGGAGCCATTTCTACTCAGAATACTGACTTTCTAGGACTCCCATTCCAAAAACAAACAATTCTAAGGTCAATGGCTCCTGGAATATGAGTTTGCTATATAATTTTATCATATTTAGATATTGGAAATAGGAAAACAAATTGGATAGATAAAATCAATATAGATAGTACATAAGCTAATAGCTTCCAAGATAAGGCAAAATTCACAAGAGGTGTTAAGTTTAGATAAATTAATAAGTAGCTTGTGAGACAGAGGCAGAGTTCATAAGTTGTGTTAAATACACATACAAGCACATTAGTAACATGCAAGACATGTTACAGATAACATAAATAGAATATTCGATGGAACAAACAAGAGTGTTATTTGGAAAGGAGCAGAAAGATGAACAGTAATCAAAGCTAAATAACATTCAATTTTTCTATTCTCTTATTAGAGAAAAATTGAGTCATCAAATTGTAACTTCCCACCAAAGGAGGAGAGGAATTATTGAGGGCTTTAATAATCTATTTTAAAAGCCTAATATAATGTTCAAAAAACTGGCCAGGAATTGTGGCTCATGCCTATAATCCCACTGCTTTGGGAGGCCAAGGCAGGTGGATAACTTCAGGTCAGGAGTTTGAGACCAGCCTGGCCAAAATAGGGAAACCCTATCTCCAGTAAAACATACAAAGATTAGCCAGCAGATGTGTTGATGGGCTCCTGTAATCCCAGCTACTTGGGAGGCTGAGGCAGGAAACTGTCTTGAATCCAGGAGGCGGAGGTTGCAGTGAGCCAAGATTGTGCCACTGCACTCCAGCCTGGCTGACAGAGTGACTCACTTTAAAAAAAAAAAAAAGGTTAAAAAAGTTAATTTCCATTAACCAATGCATTTTAAGAGTTCTAAGGATACGTGGGTACCTTCTGGCTTTAATCTGTATTCATAATTTACAACATTATGTAAAAACAAAGCTCTCAATATCTGCTATCAAGGACTTCTGAAGTCACCCACTTTTTGCCTTCTTAAACCAGCATTTTCACAGAATCTATTTAAGCCCCAAATATAAACAAACTTTAAACCCTTTATTCCAACTTATCTTCTCGCAATTTAAGACTGCATGGACAATTGATGTGGCCTTGCATTATATGCATGGGGTATAAGGCCCAGGGGAAAGAAAGACTTTTCCAAATCCTCCATAATTGGGTCCTTTGTTAAGAAGCAAAGCTCAAACCCTCCCTACATTTTAAGGAGCCCCATCAGTTGGGGGACAAAGGGGACAGAAAACAGCATGAATGTGGGGATGAAAACCTTGCCTCAGGATTTGGAGGTGCTGTGGGGATTATGGTTCAACTCTGCTCTTGATAGTTCAAACTAATCAGGTCAATGTCCACAATTCCCTTCATGCAAAAAAAAAGAATAAATTTGGCATAATATATGCCATCATTAATTATTTCTCATAAGGTTTTTTGGCAAATTTAACTATCTCTCTATGCCAAACTTGATTCATACTTTTTTATGTGTTCATCAAAACATCAGGTTTATATCTCTCTATTTAGAATAAAAGCTTCTCTAGAGACAAAACAAATAACAAATTAAAAGTAAAACTTTACATTTGGCATAATTGACTCACTAATAGTTTAACTGAATAGCAAAAACTCTCAATTCCATCAAATTTTGTTTTCATAATAGCAGGTTCTGTTTAGAATGTCATACTAATTGCCATGACTAGTTAGGGTCTAAACAGCAGTGACATCATATTCACCTGATGAAAAAAATGCATGAGGGAACAAAAAGAGTCATCTACAGGAACGACACAGTTTTCAGTTTGACAGAATACACTGTGGTGCTATTCAAAAAGAAAAGCAGTAACAGGAGGCACTGACACGTCAGGGTGTGTATGAGATACTAAGGTGGAAAAGTCTTGTAGGCAGTTGGCTACAATCACATGGCATTCTAAAAAGGTCTCTGCAAGATATTTGGAAGTTATGCGTGTATTTTGTAAGGTTGAAAGATATAAGTGTATGGAATATTCCTTTGAATACCATCTCAGAAAAAAAGGGCAACCAAAGATGGAACATAGAAAACATCAACATTAAAAGACTGAATCTTCTACTTGCACTAGATTTTCAGGTCGGGAACATAGTTTACTCAAGCCTCTGGGAAGTTCTTGGCTAGAATCAGAGACTCCATTCCCACAACTTCTCTACAGAGAGACACATTTGATATATTCAATATGTCAATTACAATTTTTGCTATGACCACATAAACCGGTGAAGATTAAGTATCTCTTAATTAGAGTCATTGCTTTTTAAAATGCTGTGAAAATAAAAAACTGGTCTTTCTGAGCTCTTTGCTCCCCACATGTACCTTGGAGTCTTTTTGAGCTCTTTGCTCCCTGCATATACCTTGTCGCACAGTCTCCTTACAGCCTGCCACTTACCCACAGGCTTGGAAACTATCAGGAAGTTTAAAAACAAAGAACAGACAAAAATATCAGGCAAACTCACAGAGAGAAAGGACTCCAGGACTTAAAATCATGTGAGGTGGAATTTTGGACAATACTCATTAAATAAAGAAGGGTACTGCAAAATGCTAAAATGTACAGTTTAAGTGGAGATAAAATTTTTTGTTTTTTGATATTCATGCTCAAAATAAAGCAGCAACTTTCATTCAACAGAAATTCAGTGGAGACACAAGTAGAAAGACAGACACAATTTAGAATGGACTTCAATTTATTGCTCTCAGTTCAAGAACCAGCAGTGGACAAAGAAATAAATAACATTATAAAAGACAAATAAGAATAAAAAATTGACCTGATAGGTATCATAAAATTCTGTATAGAGAATACAGAATTTTTAAACTGCCCAAGAAATTCATGAATTGATTATACAATGGTCCAGTAAGAAAATATCAAAATACTTTTTAATTTAGAAAATTAATGCTGTACTAGAAAACAGAGACAGAAATGAGCATCAAAATATAATCAGAAGAGTATAAAATGTCATACTTTAAAAAAGTCAAATTCTTCTAAAAATATCTTGCCTCAAAAAATCAAAACTAAAATTACAGACTAGGTGGAATACAATGTCAATAAGACAACATGTATCATCATCATTATCTCTCAGCAAATGCTACAAAAGCAGGTCACAGGAAAAGTTGTAAGTCAAGTGCATTTTTCAAGTCAATGAGAAAGATTTTAAACAACTGAAATACTGGTGAGTATTTCACTTCAGAAGAAAATAAAAGACCAACAAAATATACCAAATGAGAGAAGAAAAAAGGAATTAACAGAGAAAATCTGTTTACACGCTAGGAGAGCTAAGAAAGTATTTTTGTAAATAAAACTGAAATACAAATCTGTGGAGTGTCTAATCAAGGGAAGATATAAAATTAGAATTCAAAATTAGTGATGAGAGGAGACATTTACAAAGAGAGAAGAGATACATCACAAGTAAAAAGCAAATATTATTTACAACTTTTGTACCCCTGTATCTGATAATCCCTGATAATCTGAGCATAGTGAATGACATAGTATTTAGGACAATATAAATTGCCGATATTGATGTGACAATACTGAATAACATTGACTGAAGGCTTGCATTCCCAGGCATCATACTAGAATGTTGTAAGCAGTAAGTCATTTAATTTTCTGCATCATTATCTCTCAACAAATAAGAAACGGAGAATCTGAGACACTATATGACACACTCAAGTGATACATCCTCACAGAATAGTAACCCCAGAGATAGATGAAGAGACTGTCCAAAATCTTTTCACTTTTAAGCCCCATGAAAACTCATTCTCTTAGCCCAGTGCTGTCAGCTTGTCAAGGATCAGGAAATTCTTGTGGGTTGAATAGTTTCACGGCATGAGAAGTGGAAAACTGACGAATCCTTTCATTAAGGTTACCAACACCTGACACAAATAGAACCCAAAATATAAACAAAATCAAATGAGAACAATTCAATTCATACATCTAAAGATCAACATATCAAATAAAATATTAATAAGCAGAATCTGGCTAGTGTGTGGAAGAATAACGAATTCAACAGAATCAAACAAAATTCACTCCAAGAATTCTATTTTAAGTATTAAAACTCATTATTTAACAAATATCACATAGTGGTTTCATGACTTCTGTGGCTAAACAACAGGCTAGAACCTCCACACACCCCAAGAGCTGAGAGCCGTGATCCAGCGCTCTGGACCACTTAGCCACTTCGCCTCCACGAAAAGCAATTCTTTTAGAACGTGTGTATATGACCTTCCCTATCCCCTTTTAACACTCAGTTATCGGGAATGTCATGTCCTCCAAACCGGCAAAAGTAGAATTAAAACTCTGTGCACAGACCGTCTCAAAGATTCCCACCTGCCAAACACCAGGATCACCTACCCTGTAATGAGTCCTCCAGATACTGACTACAGACACAATTCTTTTTGGGTTGTTAGTTTTCCCTCTTCCAGCCAACCAGGACCCAGGAGACCAGAGTTCGGTCCCAGGGCTGTCTTTTACGTTCCTTGGGTGTGAAGCAGGGAGAGTAAAATCCATTCGCTTCCAGAAAAATCAGTCACTGAGAAAACGCTTGAAAACCCCCATGGCTGACCTGGCTCTGGGACTGAGCCGGCGCTGAGTTGACCTCTCATTCTCGCCAGCTGCGTTCACGAGTGGGCGGCAGAGCGTTATTTTTAACTAGCACAACCGTCCGTTCCCCCCTGCCAGCCTCCCAGCTGTACCCACCTAGGATCCGAGTCCCTGCTTTTTAAAAAAGTCCTTACTATGAAATACGCGGAAAGAAACGTCTGTACAGACAGATGCACTCGTCGCTGATGTGTTCAGGGCCTTAATTCCCAAAGTCCAGGACGGAATCCGTTTGCGTTTCATGCGTGTCCGCATCCCACCGGCCGGGAGAGGCTGTGTCCCGCCTTCTCCACGGAAGCGTTCTGGGCGGTCCCGGGTCTCCCCTCCCCAGTCCCAGCCTCCCTGTCCCTCATCCCTCAGTCATCCCGGTCCCCGCCTGTCCTGGGGACCCTGGGCCCCGCAGATGGACCCCAATTCCCACGGCCCTGCCCGGCCCGACACTGGGCCCGCTCCTGGACGCGGAGCCGCAGTCGGTTCGAAGCCCGCGGGCGGGGCTCCGTGCAAGTCCCGGGAGGGAAGAGAATAGGGACCCCCGGGCGGGGCGTCGGGCAAGGACCAGTTAGAGCGGAGAACGCGTTATGTCCTCTGGACCTGACTTTCAAAACTGACTGAGGGGAAAAAGAAAATAGAAAAAAAAAAAAAAAAACAAAAAAAAACACGCAGGAGGAGCAGGAGGAAAGAAAGGCTGGGAAGAAACTGGGCCAAATGGTTTTTTCTTGGTCAGTCTTAAAGTGTCGACCAAATTCCTCGAGCCCAAAGCTGCAGAGTCCGGTGGCCCAGGCCCTCCCCACCCCCGCACCCTCCTGAGTCCTCCTGAGAAGGACGTCACAGGACCTGAGGAGCTACCGGGCTGACACCTGCAGCTGAAGATCGCCTTAGCACCCAGGCCCACGGCTCCACGCGAAAGAGGCCTGCTCTTCCTCCGGCAAATCTCACAGCTTCGCCTACCTTCAGCGAGTGACTTCCAAGATTCAAAGGCCTTTTAAGATTATGTATAAATATATTCCTTTTAATGGTCCTCACGTATTGTATAGCTTTCTGTAATGCTCTTTCTTGGACTAATAGAAAAATCCTTTGACACTGTAAACTGCCAGATACCTTTCCCCGAGTATTCGTATGTCTTTAAAAGCGACTGAAGAAATGAGGTCTCTCTCAAGTTGGCATATCTTTTGAAGACAGCAGGTAACACTCAATAAACTCATTTTGTCAAAGTAAAATGAGTAGATTCACTTCTAAACAGTGTTTCCACGTGGCTCTATGGCTTAGTTGGTTAAAGCGCCTGTCTCGTAAACAGGAGATCCTGGGTTCGACTCCCAGTGGGGCCTGACGTTTTCCTGAGAAAATCAGCTGTTTCTAAAAATTGTTTTCTTGAGAAGGAACTGCATCTTCCCACTAATTGCCAAAAATTCTCACCAAATATAACAGTTGGACACAATTGGATACATTCCAAATTGTTTAACTGCGTCCTGCTCAGATTCCTTACTTTTAAAAAAGTAAATTCTTAGGAGGAGCACAATGTAAATGCAAAACACTGCCAAAGAATAATGCGTCTGACCCACTTCAATCAATTTCAAATGTCTTGCTTTAAACTGGTAAAATGTTTTTTGAGCACTTACAATGTGTTACAGTTTCGAGCATGTAGATAAATGAAGTAGGCACGTAGATAAATAAAATGTCTCTAGATTCCAAAAATCTCCAGCTCTATAATTGAGTTCACAAGATAAGGAATTAATGATCAACAAAGCCATTAGTAGCTACAAACAAAAAATTTGGCTATTTGCAAAGGCATGCTTGCCACCTTTTTTTTTTTTTTTTTTGAGACAGTCTCGCTCTGTCACCCAGGCTCCAGCACATTGGCATGATCTTGGTTCACTGCAATCTCTGCCTCCTGGCCTCAAGCTATTCTCATGTCTCAGCCTCCAGACTTGCTAAGATTGCAGGCATGGGTCATCACGCCTGGCTAATTTTTGTATTTTTAGTAGAGATGGGGTTCTCACCATGGTGGCCAGGCTGGTCTCAAACTCCGGCCTCAAGTGATCTGCCTGCCTCAGCCTCCCAAAGTGCTGGGATTACAGGCGTGAGCCACCGCGCCTGGCCTATTTTTTTACTTTTTAATGAGAAATATTCACAATGTGGCTACTATGTTACTCTAAGTACCGTAAGTAGCAAGATAAAATAATTGGAAAATTGTCCCTTATGCCTGGACCTCACTGCTGTTCCCTTTGATTGGGGCCTTGTTGAAGTAGGTTACATTGCCTGTATTCAGATCTTAGCTGCTTCACTTGATAGCTAAGGGAGCTGGAGCAAATTGCTCTAGCTCCACTGGCATTACTTTCTTCATATGTGAAATGAAAATAGTAATAAGCCAACCTAATATTGTTGATGAGTAAGTACACACAAAATATTTTAGAAGGATATTTGGCACACAAACAAGCAATAAAGTTCACTACATGGTTGCTTTTTATCACTTGTCTTATTTATTGAACAACTAGGGCCAAGTGTTTAATTCTTATACTCTGAAAATGGCTTTGCAAAATTATGACAGTAAGATAAATCTGACATGGCTGTGGCTGACTCCATCTTGCTTCTAGCCTCATGGGCTGACTGTCTTTGCTCATTTCTGGGCATGGACCAAGTTAACTTGGAGTCCTAATTAGGGAAAAGGAGTCAGGCTGGCAGGACCAAGGGAAAGCAAGAACAGAAAGCAGATAAGCCATAAATCTGCCTTTCTTTATGGTCTGGACACACAGCCCTCCTGCACAAATAACTCACAATCTTCCTGTGCTCAACGATCACCACGCATCTGCAAGACAGCTCACTTCAACCTTGGCATTATCAGCACTGCACAAAGCCCTCTTCAGTTTACACCAGAAACACTATTCTATACAATCTCCGGCAAGCCTTTGTTTCTTTGCAGTCAACTTCTCTCATGCTCATTTGGCCATGACCAACCTATTTTCATACTTTCTCTAATAAATCTGCCTTTCTAGGGTCTTTGCAGAAGTAATCAAGTTATGACGAGGTCATTCTGGTTTAGAGTGGGCTATAATTCAGTGACTGTTATCTTTATAAGGAGAAAGAGAGGGAAGTTTGGACACAGAGACACATACACACTGGGAAGACGGCTTTGTGAAGATGGAGGCAGAAATTGCAGTTACTGGCCGCAAGCCAGGGAATGAGACTGCCACTGCAAAATTACAACTGAGAAAATTATTACAGTGAAAGAGATCTGACCTAACTGACTCCGTCTTGCTTCTAACCTCCAAGCTGTCCTCGCTCATTCCTAGGTATATGCTGAAGTAACTTTGAGAGGAACTTAGTTTATAGTTTCACTTTGAAACAAAAATGATAACAGCCCCTTCCCAAAACAAATCCCCGTCCTCCCTAGGGACTAGACTGCTTTTGTAGCACTAACAGATTAGCCACAAGATTAGAAATTATGGTTTACAAGTCATGCTGCTGGAGGCTACAAGATTCCCGACACCCCCCAAGTTGCTACTGGGGATAACATCACTATTCCACTGTAAAACCTAACAGACCCTACACTTGATGGATCAGCTGCACCACCCAGATTGATAAACTGGCTCATCTGATCTTGTGGCCCCCACCAAGGACCTGACTCAGTGCAAGAGGACAACTTCAACTCCCTATAATTTCATCTCTGACCCAACCAATCAGCATTCCCAATTCACTGGACCCTATCCACCAAATTATCCTTAAAAACCCCAACCCCCGTGTTTTGGGGGAGACTGATTTAAGGAACAATAAAACTCCAGTCTGCTGTAAAGCCACCTCTGCGTGAATTAAACTTTCTCTATTGCAATTCCCCTATCTTGATAAGTTGGCTCTGGCTAGGCAGCAGGCAAGGAGAACCTGCTGGGTGGTTACAGGAGCATCAAGGCTCTCTGGTAACCATCACAGCTGAGAGAGGGAAGGAAGGATTCTTCCCATGAGCTTTTAAAGGAGCATGACCCTCTTCACAGCTTGATTTTAGACTTCTGGCTTCCAGAAGTGTGAGAAAGTAAATTTCTATCACTTTAAGTCACCTAGTTTGTGGTAATTTGTTATGACAACCAGAGGAAACTAACACAAAACATTAAAACAAAATTAGTGATTTATGCTAGCAAGTAAATGAAATCTATTATTTTTCCTAAATAACAGACGACATCTGGGACATTCACATTTCAGCTTAAAATTACAAACCTAGAGTACCTTCCACTCACCTAATTGTTTCACAGTAGCACAGAATCTTAGAAACCCTCTCAATTTCCTTTTCTTCCCAGTTTGTTTTTTACAGGTCAGTACACCTGAATCAGCCATTGCAAAATTATGACAGTAAGAGAAATCTGGCATGTTGACCTCATCTTGTTTCCAGCCTCACAGGTTGGTTGCCTTTGCTCACTCCTGGGCATGGGCCAAACTAATTTGGGGAGAAATTTAGTTTAAAATTTAAATGCTCATACCCCTTCCCAAAGACTAAACTGTTCTTATAAAACTAATGAAAGGCCACCAAATTAGAAGGATGATAAGGGTCTGAATTCTAGATAATTATCAGCCGTTATTCTGGAGGTAAGAGGATTTGCAGCTTCCCCAGTTACTCTTGCAGATAACATCACTATTGTACAGCCTACAATACGGCGATGTCTTTTCAGGTTTTTGCACTTCTGACAGCCACATGTCCTCTCCTGGACCCACCAATCCCTCCTGTGGCCTCCACCCAGGAACTGACTCAGCAAGAGAGGACAGCTTCGATTCCCTATGACTTCATCTCCAAATCAATCAATCAGCTTGCCCCTACCCTGGTCCCCTGCCCATCAAACCATCTTTGAAAAACCCATAACTTCTGTGCCTTCAGGGAGATGATTTGAGTACTAACTCCATCCCCTTTGTGGTGTGGCTGACCTCGTGTCTATTAAACTCTTTCTTTACTGCAATGCTGTGGTCTTTCTGGGTGCAGTGGGCAAAAAAGACCCCTTGGGCAGTTACACACCCATCCCCGCAGTGGTGTAACTCTGTGAAGTTCTCCCATGAATTGCCCTTGGCTATTTGGAGACATCTAGTAGATTACACCACCGTTCCATTCCCAGCAGCTGGTTACTGATGAATGGGGGAAGCAGGATAACAGTCAAGTCCCCGGACTGAGTGACCATTCTGCTATGCAATTTTTATGCCAGAGCCCCTGTCTCATGGGTCAGGCCAAGGCTAGACTTTATGTGAGACCACATCTTTGTTTTGCTACTTTTCTTTCCCTATCCAGAGGATCATTTTCTCAATAAGTCACGTACTCAGTAAGGTACATCCCTTGTCTTGGGGTATGCTTTAGAGAGTCTGGCTTGTCACCCAGGCTGGAGTGCAGTGGTGTGATCTCAGCTCACTGCGACCTCCACTCTCCAGCCTCAAGCAATTCTCCCACCTCAGCCTCCCAAATAGCTGGGACTACAGGTGCAGGACACCATGCCCAGCTAACAAGTCTGGCCTAAAAAGACTTTCAAAGTAAATTTTTGGCCAGGCATAGTGGCTCATGCCTGTAATCTCAGCACTTTGGGAGACTAAGGCAGGCGAATCGCTTGAACCCAGGAGTTCAAGACCAGTTTGCACAACATGGCGAAAACCCCTCTCTACCAAAAATAAAAAAGTTAACTGGGCATGGTGATGCATGCCTATGGTCCCAGCTACTGGACAGGCTGAGGTCAGAGGCTCACTTGAGCATGGGCAGGTGGAGGTTGCAGTGAGCCAAGATCACGCCACTACACTTCAGCCTGGGTGACAAATAATAATAATTTTAAAAATTCCTTTTACTAATTCTCCATACTCAATCAATTGAACAGAGTTTTCAGATGGAAAAATGCAACCCAAGGGCTTTACACATGAGGTCGGCATTCACATTGTGTATCAGATCCTAAAATCGAAAACTTTTGGAAGTCCAACTTGGAGAATGTGAGGGGTGCCAAGCAAATTGGTGGCTGATCAACCTTCATTGTTATGCTGTCATAACTTTGTTTTCTTTCAGGGTCTTTTTTGCTTTGAATCAGAAAAATGAATTTCATCAGAAAGTCATTACTTAGGATTTCTCTTCATTATTGAAAATTACAAGGTGCAAGACCCGGTAAGGTATTCAGTAAAGTACCTATACCTGATGACTGAGTATGAGCGCTCAAGTGACAACAATCTAGCACATGAAATAACAGCTTTAAAAAAATAAGACCTACATTGTAAATTATTAGTTCCATGGGTATGATGTAGAAAATAGTGCTATTCTTAAAATAAAAAGACATATAATACAGTATTTCTATGAAATTATTCTTCAAAGATGAAGGACAAATGAAGACTTTCTCAGACAAACAAAAATGGAGGGAATTTGTAGTCAGAATTTCTGCCTTGTAAGAAATGATAAAAGTTCTTGAGAGAGAAGGAAAGGATATAGGTCAGAAACTTGGATCTACATAAAGAAAGGAAGAGTGTTAAAGGAGAATTCGAGAAAGTAAAATTAAATATTTTAGTTTTCTTATTCTTAGGTGACCTACAGGTAACAATTTGTTCAAAATAATATCAACAATGTCTCAATGATATAGCTTACAGATGCTGTGAAATGAATGATGATAATGTCATCAGGGCAGTAAGGAGGGACTGGGAATACTTTGTAACACCTGTGTAGTGGTATAGCGCAATTTGAAAATGCAGTTGAATGAGTTGTAAGTATATGGCAAATACAAGGACAACCACTAAAAATGACAAAATAAGAAATATAGACTGGGCACAGTGGCTCATACCTGTAATCCTAGCACTTTGGAAATACAAGTTGGGAGAATCACTTGAGGCCAGGCACCAGTGCACTCCAGTCTGGGTGACAGAGCAAAACCCTGTCTACAATAAATAAACAAATAAGAACTATAGATGAATCCGGCTGAGCATGGTGGCTCGCGCCTGTAATCCCAGCACTCTGGGAGGCCGAGGCAGACAGATCACCTGAGGTCAAGAGTTCAAGACCAGCCTGGCCAACATGGTGAAACCCCGTCTTTACTAAAAATACAAAAATTAATTGGTGTGGTGGCACATGCCTGTAATCCCTGCTCCTCAAGAGGCTGAGTCAGGAGAATTGCTTGAACCTGGGAGGCAGTGGTTGCACTGAGCTGCGACCACGCCACTGTACTGCAGCCTGTATGACATAGCCATACTCTACCTCAAAAAAAAAAAAAAAAAAAAGGGAGCGGGGAGAGAGAGAGAGATAGATGAATCCACTATTAGAGCAGGAGACCTCAACAACACTCAATCAGTAGTTGACAGACCCAGCAGGCAGAAACTCAGTAAGGACACAGTTAAATGGAACAGCACCACCAATCAACTGTAAATAACTGACATCTATAAAATACTTCATCCAACAATATCAGAATACACATTCTTCTCAAGCTCACATTCACCCAGGTAGACTACATTCTGGACCATAAAACACATTTTAACAAATCTAAAGGAAAAGAAATTATACAAAATATGCTACCAAACCACAATAGTAGGAACTAGAAATCAGTAACAAAAGATAACTAGAAAAGTCCAAAATACTTATAAACAACATACTTCTAAATAACAGTTAGCTTAAAGAAGTTTTAAGAGAAATTTTAAAAACACTTAATAATTAAAATGAAAATACAACTTATCAATCATTTATAAGATGAAGTAAAAGCAGTGTTTGCAGGGAAATTTATAGCACTGAATGCACATATAAGAAAAGAAGAAAGATCTAGGACCAATAATTTAAGCTTGCACTTAAGCTACTAGAAAATGAAGAATAAATTAAACTTAAAGTAAGTAGAAAAAAAGAAATAAATATTAGAACAGAAATCAATGAAATAGAAAACAGAATTAATAGAGAAAATTAACAATACTACAAGCTAAGTCAATAAAATTGATAAACCTCTAGCCAGGTAACTAATTTAAAAAAAGAGAGAGAGAAGACACAAATTACTAATCTCAGAAGTGAAAGACAGGCCACTACTGAGTCCATGAACATTCAAACAATAATAAAAGAATTATATGAACAACTCTGTGCCCACAAATTTGATAACCTAGTTGAAACAGACCAATTCTTTGAAAGATATAGTCTACCAAAAATACCATGAGAAGAAATAAATAACCCAGGTAGGTTTATATCTACTAAGGATACTGAAGAAATAGAAGAAGGAGGCTCAGCTTTCAATGGTGAAAAATACCAAACATTAAAGAAACAAATTATACCAGTATTCTAAAATATCTTTCAGAAAATAAAAGCAGAGAAAATACTTCAGAACTCTTTCTGTGAGGCCAGCATCACCCTAATACCAAAACCAGACAAAGATATTACAAGAAAGGAAAACTACTGACCAATATCTCTCAGCAGTATAGACATAAAGCTTCTCCACAAAATATTAGCAAATCTAATCCAACAAGACATAAAAAGAATGATACACCAGAACCAACTGGGATTCATTCCAGGTATGCAAGACTGGTTCAACCTTCAAAAATCAATTAAGGCAATTTATTGCATCAAAAGGCTAAAGAAGAAAAATCATATGATTATATTAACAGGTGCAGAAAAAGGATTTGATGAAATTCAACACCAATTCATAATAAAAGCTCTACCAAACTAGAAATAGAGTGGTACTTCCTCAACTTGATAAAGCACTTCTACAGAGAATCATATCAAGTTGGCCACAGCCAACGTCATACTTAGTTGTGAGAAACTAGTTGCTTTCCTACTAAGATCAGGAACAATGCGAGTGTCTTCACTCTCACCATTCCTATTCAACATTGTGCTAGAGGTTTTAGATAACGCAATAAGACAAGAAAATGACATCAAAATATGTAGATTGGAAAGGAAGAAATAAACTATCTTTATTCACAGATAACATGATTATCTATGTGGAAAACTGAAACTAATATGAGACTATAGCAAGGCTGCAAGATACAAGGTTAATATACAAAAGTGCATTGTTTTCTTATATGCCAGCAACGTATAATTGGAATATGAAATTTAAAATACAATACCATTTATGTTAGCACCAGAAAAGAAATACTCAGATATAAATCTAACAAAGTATATGCCATACCTGCATGTGGTAATCTATAAAATTCTTGATATAAAGTGAATGAAATCAAAGAAAATATACTAATAGAGAGATATTCCCTTTGCATGGTTAGGAGAACTCAATAGTATCAAGATGTCAGTTTTTCCCAGTTTGATCTATAGATGCAATATAATTTCAATCAACCCCTCAGCCAGTTAGTTGTGGATATTGACAAATAGATATTAAAGCATATATGGAAAGGCAAAAGATGCAAAATAACTACACAACAGTAAAGAAGAACAAAACTGAAATACTGATACTTTCCTAGTTTCAAGACTCACTACAAAGCTATAACAATCAAGACAGTGTGTGGACAGTGCCATATCTGGAGATTAAACCACAGAGTTCCAAAAACCCACAAGACAAAGAAGAAACCACAGAGAAATTAGAAAATACTTTAAACTGAATGAAACTTGAAAATGCAACCTATCCAAATTTGTAGGATGAAGCAAAAACCATGATTAGTGGAATAATTTTAGCATTAAAAATTTATGAAATGTCTCATATATATATATATATATATGTATATATACACCCACACACACACAATAACATAGAAGACACACATACATATATTCTTTCAATGTGTGTGTGTATGTATAGATATATCATTGAAAGGATTAAAATCACAGAGTTTTTTCTTGCACACAGCAAAAATAACCTGAACATCATTTGGAGATATCTGAGAAAGCCACGCATATCTGGAGATTAAACCACAGAGTTCTAATAATGCACAAGTCAAAGAAGAAATCACAGAGAAATTCGAAAATACTTTAAACTGAATGAAACTGAAAATGTAACCTATCAAAATGTGTAGGATGTAGCAAAAATTTTAGCATCATTTATATTAGAAAGGAAGAAATGTCTCTAATCAACGCTCTCATCTTTTAACTTAGAAACTTAGTAAAAAAGATGAGCAAATTAAATCCAAACCAGATAGAGGAAGAAAATAATAAAGAGTAAATGCCAATGAAATAGAAAACTGAAAAACAATAAGGAAAAACAACAACACCAAAAGCTGGTTCTTTGGAAAGATTAACAAAATTGATAAATTTCTCTTCAGGAAAAAAAGGGAGACACAAATATCACAAATGAAAGAGTAGGCTGGGCATGGTGGGTCACGCCTGTAATCTGAAGACTTTGGGAAGCTAATCATTTGAGCTCAGGAATTCGAGACCAGCCTGGGTGACATAGCGAGATCCCATTTCTATATTTAAAAAAAAAAATTAAGAAGAAAAGAGAAAAAAAAAAGAAACAAGTGAAAGAGTGGATATCACTAGAGCCCCTACTAATAATAAAAGGACACAAGGAAATGTAATGAATATATTTTGCCAATAACTTTGACAACATAGATGAAATGGAAAAACTTCTTGAAAGACACAAAAAGTGTCTTTCAAGAAGAAATAGATAACCTAAATAGTCCTGCATCTATTAAATCAAATCCATGCTTTATAGTGTTCTTATAAAGAAACAAAATCTGGCCCAGATGGCTTCATAGTAAATTCTACCAACTATTTAAGCAATAAATAATATAAATTTTAAACAATTTTTTTCAGAAAGCAAAAGAGGAAGCCACACAGCTGAACTCACTTTGTAAGGACAGCATGACCCTAATACCAAAACCAGACAAAGCCATACAGGGAACGAAACTGCAAACCAGCGTTCCTCATAAGAAGGAAAAAATCCTTTAAAATTCAGCAAATCAAATTCAACCATTTATAAAATGATAGCACATCATGACCAAGCAGGACATTTCTGGGGTTAAATTGAATTTTTTTTTTTTTTTTTTTTTTTTAAGATGGGGTTTCACTATGATGGCCAGGCTGATCTTGAACTCCTGACCTCAGGTGATCCACCCACCTCAGCCTCCCAAAGTGCTAGGATTACAGGCGTGAGCCACCGCGCCTGGCCTAAATTGAATTTTTAAAACAAAAAGATACCATTTATAAAGAGCTTCAAAACTATGCAACACTTAAAGATAAGTTTAAAAATATGTGGAAGACCTGCACATTGAAAAATTACAAAATGTCTCTAATATACATATATACACACACACATATGATAACATAGAAGACATATATATATATATATATTCTTCCAATGTGTGTATGTACAGATATATAATCACTGAAAGGATTAAAATCACAAAGTTTTTTCTTCTACATGGCAAAAATAACCTGAACATCAGTTGGAGATATCTGAGAAAGCCACACATATCTGGAGATTAAACCACAGAGTTCTAATAAGCCACAAGTCAAAGAAGAAATCACAGAAAAATTGGAAAATACTTTAAACAAATTCAACCATTTATGAAATGATAACACATCATGACCAAGGAGGACATTTCTGGGATTCAACTGATTTTTTAAAACAAAAAGATACCATTTACAAGAGCTTCAAAACTATGAAATACTTAAAGGTAATTTTAAAAATAAGTACAAGACCCCACACTGAAAAAGTATAAAAGATAACTGAGAGAAATGAAAGAAGACTTAAACAAGTGAGAGAAACACCGTTGCCACTGGGTGGAGGATGACAAAGAGTGTAACACAGCCTACCACTGGGAGCAATGGTCCAGGATGTCAACCCACTGCATAGATTTTTTTTTTTTTGGTTTTTTGTTTGTTTGTTGTTGTTGCTTGTTTGTTTAAGACAGGGTCTCACTCTGTCACCCAGGTTGGAGTGCAGTGGCTCAATCATGGCTCCCTGCAGCCTGGACCTTCCAGCACTGTAATGGGATATACTGAGATTGGGATTCCTCAGGGGTAGCCGCATCAGGCAACCACACTTCCAAAGCCAGTGGTGCCCAGCACGCGTTGCAATGCATGTTTCCCTTTCACCGGAGGACACTATTTAAGGTCCCGATACTTTCATGAAGCAAGAGTACCACCTTCCGTTGAGTTTGTCCTTCTTGATGGTCTTTTTGTAGTTGTTGCTTGAGTTATTCATTCTAGTGCCCTAATACCACCCCTCCCATGCTGAGTCCCTGAAGTGATAGGGAAAATCAAGTTCATTGTACACCATAGGAACATGCCCATTGCTGCATTATCTGGGCTGTGAAGAAGGTGCTTTGGTCAGATTAGAGTCTGAATGGGTATCTGAACATGAGGCAGAGGTGTTTCTCCAAGGCTGCAATGGAGGTACCTGCATCTACATGAATTGCTGTGTCATAGGCTGAACATATGTTAATAGTAGTGAGGCACCAATGGAATCTGTGGCCAGGAACTACTGGTCCATTGTGATCAATTTGCCTCATTCACGTGAGACCTATGCCCTGGTTAACGTAACTGAGCTCCCCACATAGCATGGCTGTGCTGACAGGAGTCACATCACCCTGCTGCATCCTTGGCTTCCATTTCTTCAAGTGCAAGTCCTGATAAGTTGGCCCATTCTTGCATCTGAGGTGGACTTTCACGTTCTGTTGTCCAGTGGACCCAAAGTACAATCATGGCGGTTTGTTGAGTGCATGCTAGTTCAGCTCATGAGTTCCATTCACGTTTCCCTGCAAATGGTCCTTGGCCATGGGTGTCAACATGAATGACAGAAAGGCCTCCTTCCCAGTTTGAGAGATGCTGCCACAGTCCTAGTCCCCACACAGGGTGCCCTAAATGGTCCAATTATCCGTCCGCCAGTCACTGGACCGTATGGCTAGTTTATAACAGCCCATGAGTCTATAAATAAGTAGCAGGGACTTGCCATAGGAGTGGCCTGCAGAGCCGTCAGTTCCTTACAAAGGTCAGCACATGGGGCAGAGGGTCCTCATCCACTCTCAGCCAAAACGTGGCCACCCTTGGGGTGGAGGACCGCGCTTCTCACTTGTGTCCTGACTTTACTCCCTCCAGAAAGAACAACTAGGGGTGGGGCCATGGTCTCATGGTTTTTATTATGGTCGAGTGACCCTACATACCTGCAAGGGTGGAAGGGGAGAAAGGGCTTGGGGTTCAGATGTTTATGGGATTTTTGGACACTGGGGTTTAAAAGGCAAGAATCCTGAGTCTTCACAAGGGTAGAAGTAAGCCAGTAGCACTGGAGGGCTTCAGGAGTGACCCCGTAATCCATGGCAGACAGGTGCTCATGCCCTTTGGTCCATTTCTGACAGGGTAGGAGGACCTACCTTTGAGGAGGG
Organism: Cacajao melanocephalus; assembly: GCA_963573385.1. NCBI lineage: Eukaryota > Metazoa > Chordata > Mammalia > Primates > Pitheciidae > Cacajao > Cacajao melanocephalus. The sequence goes on from CAUYLG010012007.1 coordinate 123,689, forward strand.
TCTTTTCTCATAAAAGCCTCCAGGGTCATTGGACAGGACCTCGTTGTCCACATTTTGTTGGGGAGTGAGATCCTATTTCTACCTGTCTATTGCCTTCACACGCAAGACAGTTATAACTTCATGGACGGTTTTCTAGAGGGGGTCTTCTCTTGTTCCTATCAATGCAAACTAAGAATGGCATGGGTTTACCTCGATCCCTGTCCTGTTGGTTCTGTCATTGGATGAAGACAAAAATAAAGCTGTAACATCAGGATTACAGTCAGTTTCCTCAAACTGGGCCACTCGGGAGACAGTGAGTTTACGTCCCCATCACCAAACAGACGCATCAACTAGGCTGCATGGGATTCCCCAGAATTAGAGAAGATGTAACAACAGAAGCAGAGATCAGCGATGCAGCCATGAGCCAAGCAACGTGGCAAGGAATGGATTCTTCCCTAGAACCTCCAGAAGGAAAGCAGCTCTGCCACACTTTAATTATAGCTCCCTAAGACCCATTTGAAACTTCTGACCCCCAGAAATTTAAGATAATGCATGTACGTTATTTTAAGCCACAAAATTCATGTTAATTTTCAAAAGCAGCAAAAGGCAACTCATACAGATTTGTGGCATTTGGTACGGATTGTGGTATTGTATGATATACTGCAGTCAGTGCATTAAAATAGCATCTACCTCACAAAGGAAGTTGGTAGGGTTCCTGAAGGACTACAGCCTCATTTTTCAGTCACGTTGTCTGTCAGTCACCCAGGAATCCAGATTTCATACTAGAAAGCTTAATGGGTGGGATTTTTCTTCTCAAGCGGAAGTACATGGAAATTACAAAGTCACTGTGCCTTCTCAGAGGTCCAAGCTCAGGACCTTCAGATTCTGAGACTGGTGTGCTACCTATGGCACTAAGAAGGCAACCCTAACTGTCTTAGCAAATCCGTTAATTATACTCTTTAAAGTTTATGTGAACTTTCTGAAAAGTTAGATTTTCAAAATAGAGCACAAAATAATAAAGTATGCTATGTCAAGTGTTTACTGTCCTTCCAAGTATGTCATGTGACGGATAAATAAAAATCATCTCGCGACTTTGCCCTTGGTTACATAAAGGTACAGCACAATGGATTTTCCCACTGTGCCTTGAACACCACTTTCTGCTGGGATTTGTTAGACTTGGTTAGATTGCACAGCACTTCCCACCACCACATGTGTAAAGATGTGACTGGAAGCCGACATACACGCAAGGGGACTGAGCTGGGTCCCCAGCCTGAACATTCCCAGCCGGAAGCAGTGACAGACACAGAAAGCAGGTAAGCTCAGATGAGACCGCAGTGGGTCAGAAGCTACACCGCCTGGCCTGCCAAAGGTTTTCTTAAAATCAGTGTCCCTGACCATGTCACCTGAAGGATCTTCACAGGTCTAGAGCTCCAGACTATTGTAAAAAGAGTTCAGACAAGGGGGAAGAGATGAGGTGAAGTGATGGAGAAGGGAGAAGCAATAAACAAGGTAAGACAATCTGACAAAGTGCAAATTATCTGACGTTTGGAATTGTAGGGTTGAGGTGTAAACTTGCTGTTCATGTGCCATCTATTAATTTAGGAAAAATAATTCACTCAGCTCTCTTGTAAATATGTTACTTTAAAAAACTTCATTACCTGGGAGAGAGATCCAAGATGGCCGATTACTAGCATCTCAGGATTGTAGCTTCCAGTGAAACCGCAGACAACGCGTGGACGCCACACTTTCAGACGAATTTCTGTTGCTCACAGACGGGGAGACTCCCAGCGGAGGAGCCCCACGGGTGGCCAGCGCGACTCTTGTGGCCGGCGCGGCGGTTCTCGGTGCGGAGTAAACGGGACTGGGTCCCCTTTTGGTCGACCTTTGGAGCTCCGGGAAGGCAGAAATGAAGAGGGAAGCCAGACGGGAGATTCCTGGGCAGAAAAGCACCAGGAATCTCAACGCTGCTGTTTTAGCTGGCGCAGTGGGTTGCTCAAATTCCGGCGCTGGGAATCAACAAGTTGGACGTCCACTCAGAGACCCAATTTGAAAGTCGGCAATTACAAGACGACAGGTGGATAAATCCACAAAGATGGATTCAGCGTAAAAAGGCTGAAAATACCCCAAAGCAGAATGCCTCTCCTTCTACAGGGGATCACAGTTCCTCATCAACAAGAGAACAAGGCCTGATGGAGAAGGAGTGTGATCCATTAACAGAATTAGGCTTCAGAAGGTGGATAATAAGAAACTTTTCTGAGCTAAAAGAACATGTTCTAGCCCAATGTAAAGAAACTAAGAGCCTTGAAAAAAGGTTTGACAAAATGCTCATGAGAATAGACAATTTAAAGAGGAATATAAGTGAATTAATGAAACTGAAGAACACAATACAAGAACTTCGCGAAGTATGCACAGGTTTTAACAGTCGAATTGATCATGCAGAAGAAAGGATATCAGAGGTCGAAGACCAACTTAATGAAATGAAACGAGAAGACAAGATTAGAGAAAAAAGAGTAAAAAGGAATGAGCAAAGTCTCCAAGAAATATGGGA